>JAGFNQ010009113.1:0-139696 GCA_024364735.1 Boesenbergia rotunda | reverse complement strand
CTACCTTCATAGCTAAGAATAACTTGATGGACTCTAGCCATGGTTGTTCTTATCTATGGTTGGATATCAACCTATTTGGAGATGTTCCTACGATCTCCCGAATTGATAAAAAGGGTTATTCAATTCGAAAAATAAATAGGATTTATTTAATGTATATTGATGCATTCTTTATCATTCTTCTCACATAAGCTCAATTTGTATTTCTAGGATAATCACTTGATCATGTCTTCTCTGAATTTGCGTTCCATTTTGGACACCAATAAGCTGACTGGGCCAAACTTCATGGACTGGCTTCAAAACCTGAGGATAGTCCTCAAGGCAGAAAAACTTGCTTATGTCCTTGAAGAACAACTTCCCAACCATCCTCCAGAAGATGCAACTCCAGACCTGTTAGTGGCTTATCAGAAACATGTGGCCGATTCTGAACTTGCGAGTTGCATCATGCTGGCCGCTATGGTACCTGAGCTGCAAAAGCAACATGAGCATATGGATGCTCATACCATCATCTTCCATCTTCATGAGCTGTTTGACGAGCAGGCGAGATCCGAAAGGTTCGAGGTCTCCAGACTCCTCTTCACCTCTAAGATGCAGGAAGGCACTTTTGTCTCACAGTTTGTGTTGAAGATGTTGGGGTACATTGAGCGACTAGGCACACTCGGATTTGCAATGGATCACGAACTAAGTGTTGACTTAATTCTGCATTGTTTTCCCAAGAGTTACTCACAATTTGTGATGAACTATCGGATGAACAAGCTGGAAACTACCATTCCTGAGTTGCTCAACCTGCTGAAGACTGTAGAGCCTTCTGTAAAGCAGGATCAGAAGACGGTACTGTTAGTTGGTTCCTCAAAGAAAGGCTCTAAGAGGAAGCCCAAAGAACAGAATAAGGGAAAGAAGAAAAAGGCCAAAAAGACTGAAAAGGCACCAAAAGGCACTTGCCATCACTGTGGCAAGGAGGGTCACTAGCGAAGAAACTGCAAGGTTTATCTTGAGTCCTTGAAGAAGAAGGCATCCGATGCCCCATCCTCTTCAGGTATCTTTGTTATTGAATGTCACTCTATTTTCTCATCCACCTGGGTACTTGATACTGGGTGTAGCTCACATATATGTAATGACATACAGGGGCTAAGGAATAGAAGAAGACTCGTCAAGGGAGAAGCGAATTTGCGAGTTGGAAATGGAGTAAAGATTGCTACTGTTGCCATCGGAACATATTTGATAAAGCTCCCTACTGGACTTGTCTTAGAATTGGATAATTGTTATTTTGTTCCTTCGTTAATAAAGAACATTGTATCTATTTCATGCTTGAATGAAAAGGGTTATCATTTAACTTTTAGTAACAATTGCTGTTACATAACTTTAAATGGTGTTCTTTATGGGACCGGAACTTTATACAATGGTATCTACACGTTAGATTTATCCGGTGACGTTTTCAATATCGAAGTTAGCAACAAACGTGCTCGAATAGATAATCAAATAGACTACTATACGTGGCATTGTCGTCTTGGCCATGTAAGTAAGAAACGCATGACCAAATTACACCGATGTGGAATTCTGGAATCATTTGAACCCGGTTCATTTGATATATGCGAATCATGCTTAAAAGGCAAGATGACCAAATTACCCTTTTCCGAAAAAGGTAAACTAGTGGGAGAATTGCTTGGTCTAATACATACTGATGTATGTGGACCAATGTCAACTCTTGCACAAGGAGATTATAGCTACTTCATTACCTTTATCGATGATCACTCACGATTCGGGTATGTGTTCTTAATGAAACACAAATCTGAAGCTTTTGAGAAATTCAAAGAGTTCAGAAGTGAAGTAGAGAAACAGCTTGGCAAAAGTATTAAGATACTTCGATCGGATTGGGGTGGTGAATACTTGAGTCAAGAGTTTCAAGATTATCTTAGGGACAATGGGATATTGTCTCAATGGACTCCGCCATATACACCACAGCATAATGGTGTATCTGAGAGGCGTAACCGAACCTTGATGGACATGGTTAGATCTATGATGAATCATGCAACTCTTCCAAAATACTTTTGGGGCTATGCGCTTAAGACAGCTGTTTATTTACTAAACAGAGTCCCGACTAAGGTAGTCTCTACTACTCCATATGAGACGTGGAATAGTAAGAAACCTCATTTAACTCACCTTAAAATATGGGGTTGTCCTTGTCACGCCCCGAGACCCAGGAGCCGCTGATCCAATATAAAATCGGACAGCACCTCCCCTGTCCGGCGGACAATTTACACATACACAGAACACGACCACGCAGTTTAATTGGCCTCAGGCCTCAAAATACATATATAGACACTAAAAAACCATAACACGAGGTAAATCATACCTGACTGCGGACCGGTCCGACTTAGGACAGAACAACCAATACAACAACCCCTTAGGGCACCCGACACACTCGTAATACATATACAAATCGCTAAGGACATATGAAACAAATACACTGTCCAGTACAAACACATCACCCTGTCGTCACGATGGGTAGGGACTGGCTGCTGGGCTCTTCTGGCGACTCCAAGTATCTCAACCTGAAATGAAATCATAATGGCAACGGTGTGAGTCCATAAACTCAGCGAATACCCAGCAGATATGCATAGTATGTTATAATAACAATAGGAGTCTACGCTGATACCATCTCATATGAACAATAAGAAAGGGTATACTGAAGATACTGAATCAAGATACATACCAGAATCCATCTAACCTGAAAAGAGGGTGATAAGTACCAAGGGAATATCAATAGACATATAATCTCAGATAACAAGTCTCCAAAAATATGCATGTCAAACAAGTGCAGAAATCAAGTGCAGCAAACAATGCACGATGCAAAATATGCACATGGTGCAATGACATGTGTCACCCCCTAGTCCCAGTCAGGATCGTCGTCCACAACGTCCGCGTGGGTAGAGCTGTGACAACCTGTACCCAGTCAGGACATGGTCCACAACGTCCGTGTGGGTCAGCATGCAATAATGCAAGGATGGTGCATGACCCAAACATATAAAGCACCCTGGTGCAATGACATGTGTCACCCCCTAGTCCCAGTCAGGATCATCGTCCACAACGTCCGCGTGGGTAGAGCTGTGACAACCTGTACCCAGTCAGGACATGGTCCACAACGTCCGCGTGGGTCAGCATGCAATAATGCAGAGATGGTGTATGATAGATACACATACCTCCCTCAACAAGTCCTCAGTATGTTAAGTCTCAGCCTGAATTCCTATAACAGGAAATACTGGTGACCTACAAGATATACTGGCCGAAATCTACAGATCCCTTATGTCAAATGCAAGAGATACATCACGATATCTAAGAATACGTATATATATGACAATATCTGAGACTGTATGGAACTAACAGCATAATAACTCAGGGATAAACAACAAGTATCCAGGACAGGCATAATAAACAGGGATAACCAACAAGTATCCAGAACAGGCATAATAACCAAGGATAATTAACAAGTATCCAGAACAGGCATAATAAACAGGGATAGCGTATGATCTTACTGCTATCTATAACAGTCTATGCATAACAAGATGATAATATCATAAAGATAAGTCAAAGGGTACCCGCCTCCAAGAGTAGAAGTCTGTATCACAAGCAAAAAGAATCACCCGTCAATAATCCAATCAGGCTCCTGTATCAAGGATGCATTTAATTAGCTATTATACAAATGATAGATAGCTAATAAATCCCTAAATCATGCTTGGGTTAACCTAGCCATTTCCTTTCCATTTAATTACCTCTAATTAAATGAAAGATTCTTAATTACCCTACGTAATTAAACTTAGATTCATTTTTGGTTTATTCTAAATTCGAATTCGTCAAATTTAGGTTATTAGATTTACATTTCCGATTAAACCCAACCGCGACCCAACTAAAGGCTCATCCCAAGCCATAATCAATTTCCAAGATCCAAAGTTGCACACAGCAACCACTTAACCACATACTCATATTAATCTTTAATCCCAACCAACTTCCTAGCTGATAGCACACAATGGGTTCCAATTCTAGCATCCATTATAGCTTAAAATCAAAGTACAACTAAGAACCATTTCACACAAAATAGTTAACAGCTATATTATTCCGTATGGATCAAGTTTCCATGGGTGATCACTCACGGCAGCCTAAGGGGAAAATTTGAAACCTAAGATACAGCTTTCACCTACACAGCATTTGAATTTGAGTTGCCCACCTCTTCAATTCAGCTAGCTCGCGGTAGAAGTTGGCACACCAAGTTACACATCCCAAATTCAATTCTAAAACAAACACACACGACAAAGAAGAAAAATCCCAGATCCAAGACATTACCCCTACTGATCAACAACTCCCAGTGGCATAAGAATCCAAACTGATAACGCAACACCAACCTACTGTTCTTGCACAATTTCATTCGGAGAACAATTGAAACAATCAATGCTTACCTTCTATTTCCCAATGGCAGATCCGCCGAGATTGAATAGCTACCGCGCTCTAGCCCGTGCGGTGTCCACAGCTTGGTTTCCTCTTCTCCGGTAGCAACCCAAACTGAAGCCCGGCCGAACCCAATCAATGGTTTTCCCCTCAATCGGCTAGTTTGCTAGCCCTAACTGTCCTCGGCGTCCAATGGCTCAGAGGAAGGGAGTGGTCGTCGGATGGGTTCGACTGCGATTAGAACTTGCAAACGAACGGAAGAAGACAGATCGGCGTCGACCGTGGGCTAGGGCACGCGGAGGAGGGATCGGGCTGGCTGCGGGCTTCGCGAGGGGAGGAAGAAGAACGAAAGGGGTCGGCTTGGCTTCGGCGGCGGCTAGGGCATGAGATGAGGAGAAGGGAGGCGTCGGGTGTTTGGCTGCGGCGTTGGCTGCGGGCGAGCAGAACCGAACCGAGGGGTTTTAAGGTGAGGAGATTTTTATAGAAAAGTCCCTCTAATTTTCAGAAAGTCCCATCCTGCCCTTAGGGTAGGGTTTTAGTTGTTTAATCCTCCAATATATATTTTAATCCACCTCAATACTTCTCTAAGGTTAGATTATTTACCCTTTCATAATTTACGAGTCTATCTGAAAACCCCTTGGGTTCCTACCGTAGGGCCGGAAACCCTAAACTCTATCCGGAAAAATCCCGAAAATTTTCTAGTCCGGATTTTCGAATTGTCGTATTTTACAGTCCTGCTTATGTAAAGCGGACTGTATCAGACAAATTGGATGCTAAGTCTGATAAATGTCTATTTATTAGATACCCTAAGGAAACGAAGGGTTACCAATTCTATCATCCCTTGGAACAAAAGGTGTTTGTTTCAAGGCATGCTGTATTTCTGGAAAAAGAATTTCTTTTACAAGAAAACAGTGGGAGTAGCATTGAACTTGAAGAAGTTCAAGAAACTCCAATAGACATTACAGAGACACCTAGTCTAGACCCACAACCAATAACTCATAATGATGAGCTATCAGTTGAACCTAAAACAACACCACTTCTTCGTAGGTCTGATAGGACACGCAATATTCCAGAGAGATACGGATTTCTCATAAGTGAATCGAACGACGTGTTACTCGTTAACAATGACGAACCTATCAGTTATGAAGATGTTCTGATAAATTCAGAAAGGGATAAATTACTTGAAGCCATGAAGTTGAAAATGGATTCCATGTACGAAAATCAAGTATGGGACTTGGTTAACCCGCCTAAAGGGATTAAGCCCATAGGGTGCAAGTGAGTTTTCAAGAAGAAAACCGACATGGAAGGTAATGTTGTTACCTTTAAGGCTAGATTAGTGGCAAAAGGATATCGTCAGAAACAAGGAATTGATTATGACGAAACCTATTCGCCAGTAGCTATGCTCAAATCCATTTGAATGCTCCTGGCCATAGCAGCTCATTATGATTATGAGATATGGCAAATGGATGTGAAAATAGCTTTCCTTAATGGAAACCTGCTTGAGGATGTATACATGATACAAGCTGAAGGTTTCACATCGGTTAATAAAACCAAAGTATGCAAGCTTCGACGATCCATATATGGACTAAAGCAAGCATCCAGGAGCTGGAACATCCGTTTTGATGAGACAATCAAAGAGTTTAATGTCTCACAAAATCCTGACGAACCTTGTGTGTACAAGAAGGTTAGTGGGAGTGCAGTCGTATTCATAGTGTTATATGTCGATGACATATTACTTATAGGAAATGATATATTAGTCTTATAGTCAGTTAGAATTTGGTTGTCCAAAACTTTCTCCATGAAAGACCTGGGAGAAGCAACCTATATCCTTGGGATTAGAATCTATAGAGATTGATCAAAACGGTTGCTTGGTCTTTCGCAGTCTACATATATAGACCGAGTGCTAAAAAGGTTTAGCATGTCGGAATCCAAGAAAGGTTACCTTCCCATCAGGCATGGGATCAACCTTTCAAAGTCTATGTGTCCGCGCACAAAAGATGAGAGGATTTGCATGAATAAGATTCCTTATGCATCCGCGATAGGATCTATCATGTATGCTATGTTATGTTGGTGCAAGTTGCATCAATGATGTTCTCCTTTAAGTATTTTAATGTTTGACAATATACTTAAGTCAGTGATACATTGAACAGACAAAGGGGAGCAAAGGAGAAGTAACCTAAGTTGAAAAAAAAGTCCTAGTTAATCTAGGCATCGAAACCCTAAGACCTAGCGAAGGGCTGCTGGGCACCTAGCGAAGGGCTGCTGGGCATTGAAACACTAAGACCTATCGAAGGGCTGCTAGGCACCTAGCGAAGGCCTGCTAGGCATAGAAGACCTAGCGAAGGGCTTCTAGGCACCTAGCAAAGGGCTGCTAGGCATAGAAGACCTAGCGAAGGGCTGCTAGGCACCTGGCGAAGGACTGCTAGGGAATGAAGACCTGGCGAAGAACTGCTAGGTGCCTGGCGAAGGAATGCTAGGGAATGAAGTCTTGGTCCAAGGGACTGAGCAACTTAGCTGAGCGATGACTAAGGACAGGAGTAGAGACGGGTCAGGGTTTGGGCGTCTCGAGGTCCGGAAGTATCGAAAGCTAAGCAAAAGTCCACCCGAAGGGCTGGGTGGCAATCGTCTCCTGAAAGGAGTAGGTGAAGGGCAAGTTCTCGGGGATGGGAACTTGTGTCGGTTCGACCTAGGGTTTCATGGAAATCCAAAGTCCGAACCAAGTCCTTAAGGTTAATATTATATGTATATGTGCTTTGTGGTTGTGTATCGTGCAGGTACCAAGATTGGAAGACAAAGCAGGCGCTGGAGGCCTTGAAGCAGGGCGCCCCCAGCAGTGGGGGCGCCCCCATGCATCCAGGGCGCCCCCAATGATGGGGGCGCCCAAGACAAAGAGTGAAAGTGGCAGTAAAGTGAAGCAGGCAGAACAGGTGTCATGCGGGGCACCCGAAGCATCCGGGGCGCCCGGGTTCAAAGCTGTTTTTGCAGTCTCGAGCCCGAAACATAGATAAGCCCTCATAAGGGCGCCCGGGAGGTCTGGGGCACCCTGGTCAAAGGTTTTATCAGCTGCGGAGAGGTCGACGCGGGGATAAGATTTGACCAGGTTTATCGGGGCGCCCCCAACGTCCAGGGCGCCCCCAGGAGTGCTATAAAAGGGGCTTCGACCCCTCTGCTTCAATATCAACTGCGAAGTACCATTCTGATCACTCTTGTTAGTATTGTGAGAGAAGTGTCCTAAGGCAATCCCCTTATGATTGTAATCATTTATTTTAATAAATGAATATTCACTATTTGAGTATACATGTTTGTGTATTTGATTAAGATCTTAAACTCATTTACTGAATGTCCGCAATACAATTCACAGCATGAGAGAATTTGTGATGAATTCACAACTAGTGATTATCTCTACATGTGCAATTGTGAAGTATTGAAATTGTCCCTAGTCGATGAATTGATAAATACGGACACTATCAATTCTGTTGAGACTAGCATGGGTTTTTCTCTAATCAGCTGATTCTCACTGGCTGGAGACATTGGGATGTCCGGAGATAAACATGAATGCTAGTTAAGGGAACTAGTTCATTGGAGTGTCTAGCTGTCAAACTTCATATGGTAATCTGCATATAGATATGTCAATGAAGTTCTTACTGCAGCTTAAGTGCGATGTTCCTTTGACTTGCGGTGTTCAAGTCATCTTGGTCATGGAGACTTATACTTTGACATCTTAAGCAAGCATCTCTAAGGAGGTGTGGACCCAGGATGGTTGGGTATAAGCCGAAGTGCCCGAAGATGTTTGAACAGCCTACAAAGGATTCACCACTCCTTGCGAGGAGATGTATACCCAAGGCCTATCGTCGGATTGTTACTCGAAGCCTCTGGCCAGAGCATCACATGTTCAGAGTATGAATCTCTCAGATACATGAGAGTAACTAGAATCCGTAGGACGAGAAAAACATTGCTTGGGCTAGTGTGACATAGTCAGCCTAGTGAGGACTGACACACATAGACTGTGTCCTGAACCAAGTGGGTAAAAGATGGCGAAGGGAATGGGGCACGACTCATTATAGCTGCTGAAGGGTTTCAGAATTATTTCTGAGGTCAACCGTTGATCTTTCGATTAATTGGGGGTCATGATGTACTACTAGGTGCCACTCATAATCGTTCTATATTTGGTTGATTATAGACGGCCAACATAAATCGAAAGCCTATTTAGTCACACGCACTACGAGTAATCTGAGGGATTTAAAACGAGTTGAAAATTGAATTTTCCGATCAAGAGAGATAAGTTGAATCTGAATTTTTCAGAGACACATCGGAAGCATAAAATGGTTAAGTCTTTTGAAGACTTATTGGACGAATTAAATGAGTTTAATTCATATGGTCTTGGCTTGGGTTTGGCCGGCCAAAGAGGGTCCCCACCCTCTTTGTTTGGCCGGCCACATCAAAAGGGGAGAACCAAATTGTTTGGTTCAATTTATAAAATAAACCAAGTGTGGTTTGTTTTATAAAATTATGGATGATATAAATTTTATAATAAACCAAGGTTTGGTTTATTTTTCATGGAAATTAAAATGAACCATGGATTGGTTTATTTTATTTTATAAAATCAATAATGGATTGATTTACCATGATAAAGAAATTTATTTTTCATGGAAATTAAAATGAATCATGGATTGGTTTATTTTATTTTATAAAATCAATAATGGATTGATTTACCATAATAAAGAAATTTATATAAAGAAATTTCTTTCCATAAGAAAAAAAAGGGGAGACATGGTTGCTTTTATCATAAATTAAATTATGATAAAAACATGGCATGATGGAATAAATCATAGAAAAATTTATATGATAAATTTCTTATAAAAATTTATTCCATAAAAAGGAGACTTGGCGATTGAGAGGCTACTATATAAAGGAACCAAGGCAAGGCTTGGAAATCAATCTAAGAGATCTAGAAATAAGCCCTCTCTTCTCTGCTTCTCTCCCTCTCCCTCTTCTAGTGCCACCGACCCTAAAAGGAGGACCCCTTTGTTGCCGTGAGCTTCATCCACCAAGCAGCTGCCGAAGAAGAAGAAGAAGCGGGCGCAACTCCTTCCTTCCTCCCGGAATTTTAATTCCGTTCTTCGTTTGGTGGTTAGTCTTCCAATCTCTCTCTTGGTATTCTTGTCGTGCCTTTGGAGAATCTAGTAGTTCTTGTCGGCACGAAACTCGTGGCTTTGCGAAGTCATCCCAAAGAAAACTCGGCGTGGACGCGAATAGAGGCGGAGCTTCCAAGGGGCGCTTACGGTTGGATCTCGTCCCTTCCTTCGAGTTACGCGAGGTATTAAGTAAATTAGTTTACTTTCTGCAAAATTTTAATATATGATCATGTCTACACAATATAAGGTTGCATGCTTAGATGTGTGGTTAAATAATTTAGGAAATTATTTATGCTAAATCTTCCGCTGCACGTAATAAATTTTAAAATTACGAACCCGCATCCATGTCAACATGCACCCGGTCCCAACAACTTTGACCGATGACAACGCTTTAAAGACGAGGCTCTACGACCGAGAGGCTCCAGGAGGAAGTGCACGGCACCTCGGAGGTCCAGATTGGCCGAGCTTCTAACTTTTGTTTTGTTCGGTTTGCATTTATATTCCGCATTCAATTTATTATACTTTTGCTTGTAATTATACACTGTAAGACGGGTTTTCTCCGCCTCCGAAAATTCCGAAAAGGAGACCAATAGTGGACTCACGCCAAGTACATAGGCCTTGGACGTACTGACCCTGGGGGGTTGGGAACCAAGTAAACAATCCCGCTGTGTCTTTGTCTTGCTTTTTTTATTTACTGTTCCGCTGCACTAACGCTCTGAGTAGATTGAACGTTTTACGAAGTTAACGAGAAGTTTTTAACGATCGATATTCACCCCCCCCCTCTATCGACGGCACCGGTCCTACATGTTATGTACTAGGCCCGATGTATCATATGCTCTGAGCGTCACAAGCAGATACCAGTCTGATCCAGGAATGGATCATTGGGCGGCTGTCAAGACAATCCTCAAGTACTTAAGAAGAACTAAGGATGTGTTCCTAATATATGGAGAAGGTGATATGATAATACATGGATATACAGATGCCAGTTTCCAGACAGATAAGGATGACTCCAAATCTCAGTCCGGATATGTATTTATTTTGAATGGAGGCGCAATAAACTGGAAAAGTTCCAAGCAAGACACCGTAGCGGATTCTACCATGGAAGCGAAATATATTGCAGCTTCGGAAGCAGCAAAGGAAGCAGTCTGGATCAAGAAGTTTGTCTCAGAACTTGGTGTGGTTCCAACCATTGATGATGCAATACCTGTTTACTGCGACAACAATGGAGCTATTGCACAAGCAAAGGAACCAAGGTCTCATCAGCGATCCAAACATGTGCTTCGCCGCTATCATCTGATCAGAGGATTATAAGTAGGAATGATATACAAATTGAGAAAATTCCCACTGAAAGGAATTTAGCGGATCCTTTAACTAAGGCCTTGCCTCAAAGTAAGTTTGAGGGTCATGTTAGAGCCTGTGGTATTGGGTACTATAGCGATTGGCATTAGGCCAAGTGGGAGTTTCTTAGTGACATGAGAGAAGCGTCCTAAGGCAATCGCCTTATGATTGTAATCATTTATTTTTAATAAATGAATATTCACTATTTGAGTATACATGATTATTTGATTAAGATCTTAAGCTCATTTACTAAATGCCCACAATACAATTCACAGTATGAGAGAATTTGTGATGAATTCACAACTAGTGATTATCTCTACATGTGCAATTGTGAAGTATTGAAATTGTCCCTAGTCGATGAATTGATAAATACGGACACTATCAATTCTGTTGAGACTAGCATGGGTTATTCTCTAATCAGCTGATTCTCACTGGCTGGTGACATGGAGATGTCCAGAGATAAACATGAATGCTAGTTAAGGGAACTAGTTCATTGGAGTGACTGGCTGTAAAACTTCATATGGTAGTCTATATATAGATATGTCAGTGAATTTCTTATTGCAGCTTAAGTGCGATGTTCCTTTGACTTGCGGTGTTCAAGTCATCTTGGTCATGGAGACTTATACTTTGACATCTTAAGCAAGCATCTCCAAGGAGGTGTGGACCCAGGATGATTGGGTATAAGCCGAAGTGCCCAAAGATGTTTGAACAGCCTACAAAGGATTCACCACTCCTTGCGAGGAGATGTATACCCGAGGCCTATCGTCAAATTGTTACTCGAAGCCTCTGTCCAGAGCATGACATGTTCAGAGTATGAATCTCTTAAATACATGAGAGTAATTAGAATCCATAGGACGAGGAAACGTTACTTGGGCTAGGTGTGATGTAGTCAGCCTAGTGGGGACTGACACACATAGACCATGTCCTGAACCAAGTGGGTATAAGATGGTGAAGGGAATGGGACACAATTTATTATAGCTGCTAAAGGGTTTCAGAATCATTTCTGAGGTCACTGTTGATCTTTCAATTAATTGGGGATCATGATGTACTACTAGGTGCCACTCATGATCGTTCTATAATTAATTAGTTAATTATGGACGGCCAACATAAATTGAAAGCCTATTTGGTCACACGCATAACGAGTAATTCGAAGGATTTAAAACGAGTCGAGAATTGGATTCTCCAATCGAGATAGACTATGTTTGGTAAGTCCAAACAATAGTCAAAACTGAATTTATTTCAGACACATCGGAAGCATAGAATGACTAAGTCTTTTAAAGACTTAATGGGTGAATTAAATAAGTTTAATTCATTAAGGGATTTGATCCAATTGGGGTTAGATGGGCCGGCCAAGGAAGGGGGCCTCCTCTCTTCTTGTCATGGTCGGCCACCACCATAAGAGGATAAGGCTATTTTGGTTTGTTTTATAAAATAGACCAAAGGTTGGTTTATTTTATAAAAGGTTATATAAATTTTTATATAATGAACCATGAGTTGGTTTATTTAATAAAATATATATAATGAACCAATGGTTGGTTTGTTTTATAAAATTTTATATAATGAACCAATGGTTGATTTGTTTTATAAATGTTATATAATCATGCCAAAAGAAAGAGAGCCTTGATTATGGATTGATTGAGAAATTATTCCATAATCAAGAAGAAGAAGCTTGATCATGAGAGCCTTGATTATGGATTGATTGAGAAATTATTCCATAATCAAGGAGAGGTTTGCTTGGGAATTAAGAATCCTCTCCCTATATAAAGGACCCAAGGGGTGCCATGGAAGATGATCCATCCAAGAATTGCTTGGGCTCTCTCCTCTTCTTCTCTCCCTCTCTCTTGGCCGGCCATAGGCCTTCCTTCTTTCTTCTTGTCGTGAGCACAAGGAGAAGCATCAAGGCAACGAAGTTCTTCCTTGCGACGATCTTCCTCTTCGGCCAACCTTCGTGGTGAGTCTTTCGATTTGATTACTCTCTCAGTTTTCGTCGTGTTCACGGAGAATCTAGTAGTTCTCATGAACATGAAACTCGTGGCTTAGTGAAGTCATCCCGACGATGCTCGGCGTGGATACAAATAGAGGCGGAGCTTTCAAGGGACGCTAACAGTTGGATCTCGTCCCTTCTTCTAAGTTACGCAAGGTAATTCGTAGAGTAATTTCCTTTTCTGCAAAAATTTTGTATTACGATTATGCGAACACATTGCATGCTTAGGATATGTGTTAGAATAATTTAGGAAATTATTCATGCTTTTGTTTCCGCTGCATGTAATTATGTAACAATTACATTACGTGTCCGCGTCGGCATGCACCCGGTCCCAACAAAATATGCCAAAAGGACAAGTGAAGGTAGTCTTCTCTTGATCCTCTGGGTCTATACAAATCTGGAAATAGCTTGAGTACCCATCCAAGAAGCAATAATGGGTCTTCCCTGCAAGCCTCTCAAGCATCTGATCAATAAAGGGCAAAGGGAAGTGGTCTTTCCTTGTGATGTGATTTAGCTTCCTGTAGTCTATACATACTCTCCAGGAATTCGTAACTCTGGTGGGCACTAACTCATTACTTGCATTTTCCACCACTGTAACTCCAGATTTCTTAGGCACCATATGGATGGGGCTAACCCACTGACTATCAGAAATAGGGTAAATGATACCTGCCTGTAGAAGTCGAGTCACCTCTTTCTTAACAACATCCAAAATGAGTGGATTATGTCTCCTCTGTGGTTGCCTAACTGGTTTGACATTTTCTTCCAAAAATATCCTGTGCATGCAGATAGCTGGGCTAATACCTGGTATGTCTGATAAAGTCCACCCAATAGCTTTCTTGTGTTGCCTCAGGACTTGCAATAACTTCTCTTCTTGCTCTGATTCCAAGTGATGAGCAATAATGACAGGAAAAGTCTGCTCCTCTCCTAGATACACATATTTCAAGTGATCTGGTAGTGGATTGAGTTCAATCTGGGCCTGCTCAGAAGGTATGAGTAATCCTTGGGGCTCAGTGCAATCCCCTACACTATCACACCTGTACTCTAAATCCTCTGAAATATCAATAGAAATAGGTGATCCTTGGGGCTCTGTGCAATCCCTTACACCTAGAATATCCTCCCCAGCTGGAAGTAGGTCTAAAATACCCTCTGAAATGCCCTCCTCAATAGCAAGTACACCCTCAGCCTCCTCTGAACTGACAAGTGAAACACCCTCAGCCAATATATCTGCATCATCCAACTCCTCTAGAATGCCAATGCTCATAATAGAGTAGTCCTCCCTTAGGTGCTTCATGGCATCAAAAATACTGAATTGGACTACTGTGTCTCCTATTTCCATGGACAGTGTGTCAGCATAAACATCTATCTTTGTCCTCGCAGTCTTCAAAAATGGCCTCCCTAGGATGAGTGGAGATCGGTGTGATAAGTAGTCTCCCTCCATATCCAAAATGTAAAAATCTACAAGAAAGATCAGCTCCTTCACCTTTACCAACACATCTTCAATAACACCAGCTAGTTGGGTCTAACTCCTGTCCGCTAACTGAATCACAACTCCTGTAGGCTGTACAGGGCCAATACCAAGCATCTGGAAGACTGATCTGGGTATCACATTGATGGAACCTCCTAAGTCCAGCATTGCATCATGAATCATAGTTCTCCTTATCTCACAAGACACAGTAAAAACCCCTGGGTCTTCACACTTCTGAGGGATGACATGGATAAGTGCTGAAATATTTTTTCCCCAAGCTGACCAACTCATTCTCCTTCAACTTCTTCTTGTGAACACATAAGTCTTTCAGGAATTTGGCGTACTTAGGAATCTGTTTAATCATGGTCAACAAGGGTACATTAATCTCCACCTTATTAAACAACTTCACAAGTTCATTGTATTCTTAAGCTTTCTCCTCCTCCACTTGCTTCTTGGCTGGAGTTTTGCACTGGGGAAAGGGCAAAAGAACCCTTAATTCTTCCTCTTGAGCCGAAAGTTAAGGGGCTGAAATTTGGACTGATTTCCCCACTGAAGTAACTGGTGTAAACTCCCCTTTTTCACTGATTTTTCCTTCATTCTCCACCAAAATCACAGGATTGCTTGATGAAGGAGTTAAGTTCGAACTAGGGGTGAAACCAACTGAATTTGGAGTGATTTCAGGGCTATTTGGGGCTGAAAATGAAGTTGTTGTCCTGTTTTCAGAAAAATCAGCCCTTGGATCATTTGGAGTTGAAGCCACCTTCCCACTCCTCAAAGTAATAGCACTAATGTTTCCCTTTGGATTGGGAGTAGCTTGAGAAGGTAGTTGACTTGATCCTTGGGCTTGCATTTGGTTCATCCCACTAGCCAATTGTCCAATTTGTCTCTCAAGGTTTTGTATGGTGGGATCATTTCTTTGTTGTTGCAAAAGTTGTTGAAACATCTCCTCTATCCTTTGTTGTTGAGCATTTCCCGCACTAGAACCTCCATAGCCTCCTTGGTTAGCATGAGTCTTTGATTGGCTTTGAAATGATGATTGAGGTTGTTGAAATTGTTGAACTTGCTGTGAACCTTGAAAGTAGGGCTGTTGAGGCTGATTGTAGGATTGAAATGGATGTGGAAATTGCTGAGAATTATGCTGGAAACTTGGTTGAAATGGTTGAGAATTGTAACTCTGAAAATTCTGAGGTTGAGGTTGAAATTGTTGTGGTGAGGGCTGAAAATGAGTGGGCTGGAAATTCTGATTTGAGGGCTGAAAACTTTGATTGAATGGTTGGAATCCCTACTATGAAAACTGATTTCCTTGCTGATAATTCAGATTTCCTTGAAACCCTTGCTGATTTCCTTGAAAAAGTGGCTGATTTTGATTAAAGGGTTGCTGAAATTGCTGAATTGGTTGTTGAAATGGCTGAAATTGGGGTTGCCCTTGCTGATTTTGCTGGAAATTCGGTTTGGGCTGATGATAGGGCTGTTGTGATGGGTTTTGTTGATAAAAAGAGTTGTCATACTTCAAGTTTGGATGATCCCTCCAACTCGGATTATAGGTAGATGAGTAGGGGTTATTTTTGGCTTGAAATTGTCCTCTAGTCAATGCCGCTAGTATCTCATCTTGTTGGAGGTTTGGACATAAATCCAAATTGTGGTCTTGGCTTGAGCAAATATTGCATAACCTCATCACTTGGCTTGAAGGTGGAGGTACTGAGAAATTCTGATTTTGACTCACATTGTTTAGAGCCATTTGCTTCACCAGGAAGGTAAGCTCCATTAAAGAATTCTTGATTTCTTTTTGTAGGACCGGTGCCGTTGATAGAGGGGGGTGAATATCGATCGTGAAAACTTCGCGGAAATCTTCGTAACTTTCGTTCTAGACTTAGAGTGTTAGCGCAGCGGAAAATAAATCGAACGAAGAAAAACAGAACAAAAGACACACGGGATTTTTACTTGGTTCCCGACCCCCAGGGTCAGTACATCCAAGGCCTATGCACGGGAACGCCCGTCCACTATTGGTCTCCTTCCCGGACTTTTCGGAGGCGGAGAAACCCGACTTACAGTGTAAGATTTACAAGCAATAATATAGAAAAATTAAGTGCGTAATTAAATGAAATCAAACCGAACAAGAATCTGAGACTCGGCCGATCTGGACCTCCGAAGTGCCGCGCACCTCCTCCTGGAGCCTCCCGGTCATAGAGCCTTGTTTCTAGCGCGTTGTCGTCGGTCGGAATGATCAGAATAGCTCTGGAATGTTGTGTTTGAAGCAGAGGGGTCGAAGCCCCTTATATAGGCCTCCTGGGGGCGCCCCGGAAGACTCGGTCAAACCTTATCCTTGCGCCTACTTTGCCAGAGCTGATAACAGCGTTGACCAGGGTGCCCTGGTTAGCCGGGGCACCCTCATGATGGCTTATCTGTGTTTTGGGTTCGAAACTACAAATACAGCTTTGAACCAAGGCGCCCCGGACGCTCAGGGCGCCCTGCTTGACACCTGTTCTGCCTGCTTCACGTTTACTGCAGTTTTCACTTGGCTCAGGGCGCCCTGGCTGTTCAGGGCGCCCTGGTTGGTGAGGGCGCCCTCCTTGATGGGGGCCCCCTCCTTAAAGCCTTCAAATGGGTTTTTGAGCTTGCTTTGTCTCCGGTTCTTGTTACCTGCAAGATACACAAACACAAAGCATATATACATATAATATTAGGCTTAAGGACTTAGTTCGGACTTCGGATTTGCACGAAACCCTAGGTCGAACCGGCACGAGTTCCTATCCCCGAGAACTCGCCCTTCACCTACTCCTTTCAGGAGATGGTTGCCACCCAGCCCTTCGGGTGGACTTTTACTTAGCTTCCGATTACTCCGGATCTCGAGACGCCCAAACCCTGACCCGTCTCTACTCCTGTCCTTAGTCATCGCTCAGCTAAGTTGCTTAGTTTCTCAAACCAAGTCTTCATTTCCTAGCAGTCCATCGCCAGGTGCCTAGCATCCCTTCGCTAGGTCTTTGTTACCAAGCGGTCCTTCGCCTGGTGCCTAGTAATCCTTCGCTAGGTCTTCTATGCCTAGCAGCCCTTCGCTAGGTGCCTAGCAGCCCTTCGCTAGGTCTTCTATGCCTAGTAGTCCTTCACTAGGTGCCTAGCAGTCCTTCGCTAGGTCTTAGGGTTACGATACCTAGCAGCCCTTCGCTAGGTGCCTAGCAGCCCTTCGCTAGGTCTTGAGGTTTCGATACCTAGCAACCCTTCGCTAGGTGCCTAGCAGCCCTTTGCTGGGACTTAGAGTTTCAATGCCTAGATTAACTAGGACTTTTCTTCAACTAAGGTGACTTCTCTCTTACTCCCCTTTGTCTATTTAGTGTATCACTGACTTAAGTATATTGTCAAACATTAAAACACTTAAAGTGGAATATCATTGATGCAACTTGCACCAACAATCTCCCCCTTTTTGATGTTTGACAATAACTTAAGTTAGATTGGTTTAAGGGGCTAACTTACTATCCTTGGGGTGAAAATGAAAAAGATAAAAAATGATAAATTTTGAAACTACATTTTTGATCTTTGGGGAAAATTTCTAACTTAAGCACACATCTCTCCCCCTTTGTCATACATCAAAAAATAAAATACTTGCACCAACATTAAAAACCTTTGGTTCTTTTTGAAAATACTTAGTGCAAAAAAATTTTGAAAGCATTGTATTTTGAATAATATATTGCAAAAATTATGTAATTTTTTGAAAAATATAAGTACCTTTGAAAATATATTGAATTTTTGAATAAGTAAGTACTTTTGGAAAATGCATAACTTTTGAAAGAATGTTATTTTGGAAAATATAAATACTCTTGGCAAAGATGAGACTTTGAAAAATATAAGTAATTTTTGAAGCATCATATTTTACTTGACTAGGATTCTTTTCCAGTCTGACACAATCCTAGGAAACCTTGTTAACTACAAGGACATTTTCCTAAGTGTCTTGGACATTCTCCAACCCAAGTAAACATTATTTCAAAAATAATTTCATAAGTCACACAAATTTTAACAAATGGAATAATAGTATTTTGAAAGACTTAGATTTTGAAAATATGAAAACATGTTATTAAATAAGTCTTTTAATTTGACCTCCCCCTAAACTTGACCCAGTCCCGGGAAGCTTGTTGAACACAAGTACTCTTCCTCTGAGTCTTAAGGTTTGAATCAGATCAAAAGAATAATAATTTTCAAAATGATTTAAAACTTGTTAGACTCCCCCTAAATTTGACACGTCCTAGGAGTCCTTGAAGATCATAAAGTGGACCTTTTCTCTGTGTCTTTAGGGTTTATCAAAGTCAAAGAACCGATAATTTTTAAGTAGATAAATTTTGAAGCCACAATTTGGAAAGAAGATAATTTTGAAAACATATGTAATGCAAATTAAGGTGCAGTTTTCGAAAAATATTTTTAATAAAAAGAACAAAACACTCCCCCTGCATCCAACATCGTTTGACTTTATCTAAGTGCCTTAAGGAACTTTAGTGTTGTCCTAAGAGGCTTGTGTCTAATAGAGTGAGTCAAACAATTTTTGAAAAGATATGTTTTTGGAAAATGTATAATATATATAATCAAACAGACAAGCATGAATTCCATAAAAACATTATTATGTTGAAGCACTATTTTGAAAATATATTTTTAGAAAAATATTCTAATGATTTTGAAAAACAATTTTGAAAAACAATTTTCAATTTATTAGTCCTTAACATCTCACCTATTTTAGATGTATCAATACAACAAGCATGATTGCCTTATAGGTGTATTGTGAGATGCTTAATTTATTTTTCTTAATTTATTAACTCTAAGAATTAATTGAAGCTTGTGTTAGATTTGAATTTAACAAAGAATAATTTGAATTTGAAATTCAAAAATTGGCTTCCAGGTCTTGGCGAGGCACTAGGCCTTCTTTGGCCGTAGCCTTATGGGATCATCCACCCTTTCCTTGACAAAGCCGTTTAATGAAGTTTCATTTTCAAAATTAATCTTTGAAAAAGTTCTAGTCTAACTAGTTTGGATTTTGGATCGGTAGCTTCGGCTAGTTTCACCAGTCTAAAGAGACCAAGTGAACTTGATCTTATTAGAATTGGCTTCCCTAACGTACTATCATCTCACCGCCACCCAATACTAGGTTGATCAAGTTTCAATTATTCTTTTTCCTATAGCCGTTCTAATATATGCATAAAATTTAAATATGAATGACATGTCATATATTTTAAAAGAATAGCAAATGCATGTCATGGCAGTTATGCATGAGTCAAACAAGTCAAATAATTTTATTTAAGTTTCTAAAATGTATCAAATTCCCGATTTGATACATGTCGAGTGAATCCGCGAATATGTCAACCCACTTTGACATATTTAATGTTATTAATTTTAATTGTTACACTTTGGGTAAAATTTTACTTTAGTTGGACTTTAAGTTATTTAAGATTTTAGTTGGATTCAGGTTAATTACAAATTAATTGAGGTTGAATTAATTAGAAATTAATTGAGTAGGATTAATATTAAGTTAATTTTAATTGAAGTTATAATTCAATTTTATTTTGAATTTAATTGAATTATTTGAATTAATTTGAATTTATTTGAACTTAATTGACTTATTTAAGATTTAATTAATTAATTTAAATTTTTAAGAATTAATTAATTTGAATTTGAATTATTTAGTATTAATTAATTTGAATTTAATTAGGATTTAATTCGAATTAAAATTTGAAATTTGAATTTCAAATTTAAATTAAGTTTGAATTTCGAATTAATTTAAGTTTGAATTGTGAATTTAATTAATATTAATTAGAATTTAATTAAGATTTAATTTGAATTTAATTAATAATTTAATTTGAATTTAATTAAGATTTAATTTGAATTTAATATATAATTTAATTTGAATTTAATTAAGATTTAATTTGAATTTAATTAAGATTTAATTTGAATTTAATTTGAATTTAATTAGGATTTAATTTGAATTTAATTAAGATTTAATTTGAATTAATTTGAATTTAATTAGGATTTAATTCGAATTTAATTTGGATTTAATTTGAATTTTAATTTGGATTTAATTTGAATTTAATTAGGATTTAATTCGAATTTAATTTGGATTTAATTTGAATTTAATTAAGATTTAATTTGAATTTAATTTGGATATAATTTGAATTTAATTTGAATTAATTTGAATTTAATTAGGATTTAATTCGAATTTAATTTGGATTTAATTTGAATTTAATTTGGATTTAATTTGAATTTAATTTGGATTTAATTTGAATTTAATTTGGATTTAATTTGAATTTAATTTGAATTAATTTGAATTTAATTAGGATTTAATTTGAATTTAATTAATAATTTAATTTGAATTTAATTAAGATTTAATTTGAATTTAATTAAGATTTAATTTGAATTTAATTAAGATTTAATTTGAATTGAAATGATTAATTAATAATTGTGGGTTTAAATTCATCATTTTCATTATTTCAAAATTTCTTCTTCATTTTTGTCTTTCTTTTTAAGTTTTTCTAATAATTTTGATTTATTTGAATTTTTGTAATTTTTATTGATTATGGCCTTTATCTTAGAAAATTCTATCTCCTCCTCAAGATTAAATTTTTCAATATCCTCACAGTAGGTGGAGTAAATTGGGCCACTAGTTAAAGTTTTATAATAATATTCAATATTATCTATTATTAAGTTATTATCTAGGAGAATTTTATATTCAAAATTATCCTTAGAATTATTATCAAATATATTTTCATTATTAATCTTCAGATTATCTTTAAGATTTTCAAAATTAATTTCTGAATTAATCTTGAGAGTTTCAAAATTAATTTCTGGATTAATCTTGAGATTTTCAGAGTTATTTTTATAATTTTTAGATTCGAATTCAAATTTATACAACGGATTTTCAAATTTGAATTTGTAATTATCTAAAAGATTTTCTGACTTAGAATTATCCTTAAGATTTTTGAATTCAACTTTATCCTTAGGATTTTCAAATTTGAATACGGTTTTATCCTTAGAATTTTCGAATTCGAATTTGGATTTATCCTTAGGATTTTCAATTTCGAGTTCGGGATTGATTTCAGATTTAGATCCAGAATTAATTGCATCATTATCTGTAGAATTATCAGAGTTTATTTTAGATTTAATATCAGAATTAATTTTAGCAATTATTGAATTGGTATTAATGATTAAATAATTTATTTCTAACATTTTAGCCATATTCACATTATGTAACTGATTATTTAAAATATCTAATTGACTATGCAATAATTCTAACTTCTCAGGGAAATTATCTAAATTATTAAAAGACATTGCAGAAATTTGTAAAACTTTTGGAACATAAATTTTACGTACCTTTGCCGGACATTTGTTTTTGTAATGCCCGTATTTTTCGCATTTGAAGCATCTGATATGGCTTTTGTCCCTCCGGTTTCTTGGCGCTGGTGCCCCCTTCGCCGCCGGTGATGAACGATTTTTACGAGTAGGGCACTGATTTTTGTAGTGCCCTCTCTCCCTGCACGTGAAATAAATAATATGCAATTTAAGATTAGACATTAAAAAAAATACCTGATTCACCCCTGAGCTCCCCCTCAACTCCTGGCGTCGTTGCTCCGTCGGCGGTTAGTCCGGTGAAGAGCGGCTCGGCTCTGATACCAATTGTAGGACCGGTGCCGTCGATAGAGGGGGGGTGAATATCGATCGTGAAAACTTCGCGGAAATCTTCGTAACTTTCGTTCTAGACTTAGAGTGTTAGCGCAGCGGAAAATAAATCGAACGAAGAAAAACAGAACAAAATACACACAGGATTTTTACTTGGTTCCCGACCCCCAGGGTCAGTACATCCAAGGCCTATGCACGGGAATGCCCGTCCACTATTGGTCTCCTTCCTGGACTTTCCGGAGGTGGAGAAACCCGACTTACAGTGTAAGATTTACAAGCAATAATATAGAAAAATTAAGTGCGTAATTAAATGAAATCAAACCGAACAAGAATCTGAGACTCGGCCGATCTGGACCTCCGAAGTGCCGCGCACCTCCTCCTGGAGCCTCCCGGTCGTAGAGCCTTGTTTCTAGCGTGTTGTCGTCGGTCGGAATGATCAGAATAGCTCTGGAATGTTGTGTTTGAAGCAGAGGGGTCGAAGCCCCGGGGTCGAAGCCCCTTATATAGGCCTCCTGGGGGCGCCCTAGACGCTGGGGGCGCCCCGGAAGACTCGGTCAAACCTTATCCTTGCGCCTACTTCGCCGGAGCTGATAACAGCATTGACCAGGGCGCCCTGGTCAGCCGGGGCGCCCTCATGATGGCTTATCTGTGTTTTGGGTTCGAAACTGCAAATACAGCTTTGAACCAAGGCGCCCCGGACGCTCAGGGCGCCCTGCTTGACACCTGTTCTGCCTGCTTCACGTTTACTGCAGTTTTACACTTGGCTCAGGGCGCCCTGGCTGTTCAGGGCGCCCTGGTTGGTGAGGGCGCCCTCCTTGATGGGGGCGCCCTCCTTAAAGCCTTCAAATGGGTTTTTGAGCTTGCTTTGTCTCCGGTTCTTGTTACCTGCAAGATACACAAACACAAAGCATATATACATATAATATTAGGCTTAAGGACTTAGTTCGGACTTCGGATTTGCACGAAACCCTAGGTCGAACCGGCACGAGTTCCTATCCCCGAGAACTCACCCTTCACCTACTCCTTTCAGGAGACGGTTGCCACCCAGCCCTTCGGGTGGACTTTTACTTAGCTTCCGATTACTCCGGATCTCGAGACGCCCAAACCCTGATCCGTCTCTACTCCTGTCCTTAGTCATCGCTCAGCTAAGTTGCTTAGTCCCTCGGACCAAGTCTTCATTTCCTAGCAGTCCATCGCCAGGTGCCTAGCAGCCCTTCGCTAGGTCTTTGTTACCAAGCGGTCCTTCGCCTGGTGCCTAGTAATCCTTCGCTAGGTCTTCTATGCCTAGCAGCCCTTCGCTAGGTGCCTAGCAGCCCTTCGCTAGGTCTTCTATGCCTAGTAGTCCTTCACTAGGTGCCTAGCAGTCCTTCGCTAGGTCTTAGGGTTAAGATACTTAGCAGCCCTTCGCTAGGTGCCTAGCAGCCCTTCGCTAGGTCTTGAGGTTTCGATACCTAGCAACCCTTCGCTAGGTGCCCAGCAGCCCTTTGCTGGGACTTAGAGTTTCAATGCCTAGATTAACTAGGACTTTTCTTCAACTAAGGTGACTTCTCTCTTACTCCCCTTTGTCTATTTAGTGTATCACTGACTTAAGTATATTGTCAAACATTAAAACACTTAAAGCGGAATATCATTGATGCAACTTGCACCAACACTTTTTTCTCATTTGATACCATCTGAACCTCGTTTACTCCTCTGGTGGACAAAGCTCTACTCCCAAATTGCTGTGAATTTTCTGCCATGTTTGAAATCAACTTCCTAGCTTGATCTGGTGTTTTGTTTACTAGGGCACCTCCTGCTGTAGCATCGATCATAATCCTATCCATCTGGAGTAAACCCTCGTAGAAGTACTGAATGAGTAGCTGCTCATTGATCTGGTGCTGAGGGCAACTAGAGAAAAGCTTGTTGAACCTTTCCCAATAGTCATACAGAGTCTCTCCCACCACTTGTTGTATTTCACAGATACTCTTCCTGATGATTGCAGTTCTGGATGCAGGAAAGTACTTCTCCAAAAATGCTTTCTTCATAGAAATCCAGCTAGAAACGTGCCCAGTAGGTAGGTAGTAAAACCAATCCTTCGCTACTCCAGTCAGGGAAAATGGGAATGCCCTCAGCTTGATATCTTCTTCTGAAATCCCCTAAGGCTTCATGGTGGAGCAGACTACGTGAAATTCATGTAAGTGTCTGTTGGGATCCTCCCCAGACTGACCTTGAAATTTGGGCAACAAATGGATGAGTCCTGATCTTAACTCAAAATCTCCAGTGAGCTCTGGGTAGGCAATGCTGGAGTACTGAAAAGCATCATCTGGTGCTGCTAGTTCCTTCATAGTTTTCTGGTGGTCTGTCATAGGATCAACTGAATGAATAGCAATAGACTGAGTAGGAAGAATATCAAAAGCCTCTGAAACACTGATTTGGTTCCTCCTTGCTCTAAAAGTTCTTTCAATTTCAGGATCGAATTCTTCAAGAATACCACCTGCAGATCTGGTCATACAACAAATACAAAATCGCAGCAAATGTATACAAAAGAATGAAACAAATAAAATGGATCACAAAATATAGAGATAAGCACACAAATGGATCACAGGATATGAAATTAAGCACACAAGCTAAAATCAAATAAACTCAACTAGTGTTTCCCCGGCAACGGTGCTAAAAATTTGATGAGCTACAAAATAGGTGTCACAAGTGAGCCTCAAATTTAGATATTTATAAAACTGAAAACCCTTGCTAGCACAATAGAAATGTAGAATAGGGGCCTCAGGTCGTATTTTTCAAGGACTAGTTGTGAGTGTTTGAATCAAGCTTGAAAGTTATTTATCATCAAATGTTTTGGGTTTTCGAATTGGAACTGGGGTTTTGTTTTGCCAATAAGATTTGGAATGTAGTTGAAATGAAACAAGTTTAACTAAGAAAATTTTAAACTAGGAAATTACAATTCTAACTTAACCAACTTGGAAATGAGCAATTCAATTTAAAATGATGGAATTTAAGGACATAAACTAGTATCGAATTCAGGCAAACAACAAGGCTGTAGCTAAATAGCAGAAATCGAATTAAGTTCATGTACTTCAACTGGAAAGCAAGAAACAGAGTTAAATTGTGCTGGAACTCTACCTGATCGGTCGACAGTCCGATCAGGTTCAAGTCTGATCGGTTGGCAGACCGATCAGATGATGTCTGGATCGGTCACAACGACCGATCAGTATCTGAAATGCAGACTGAAACAATTCAAAATAGATAGAATGATCACAGAATTAAGTGCAGAAATGAATCCTACAATCTATAGACACCAGTTCAAGTTCTTCATCGAGATTTTTCCTTGCCGTCACACAAAGATCGAGCTCGGAACCCCCTTGCTCGAGAATCGACCAGAACTCAGCTATAGAGACCGAATCGCGTAGCTTGAAGTGTAATCTGAACTCCTTCCGATCTTTTCTTCTGCGATGATTTGGATGGCGAGTGGTAGCTCAAGGAACCTCGAACCAGCTCAGAGAACCCCTCTGATTTGGCCCGATAGACGAAGAAGTGGAGTCGGATGAAGGTTGGTCGGATGGAGCTAGCTCACGATGAAACCCTCGCCGGAGCTTTCAGATACGAATGGATTGCGATCCTTCCACGGAAACTGAGCTTGATGAATCGAAAACTGAACAGATCTTGATCTGGGTGGTCACCTCCGATCAAGATTGGAAACGAAGAAGAATGAAAAAGCAGGAGACGCGATCTGGCGACGACGAGCTCAGCGAGAGGGAATTCCTCATTTAAATTTCCATTTGAATTTTGGACGGCTGTGATTGTTTCGGACTAAACCAACGGTCAGATCAAGTCAGATCTGATCCAAATCCTACAGATCTTGATCAAGGACTCTGATCTACTGCTCCTTAGCTCGGATCAATCAAATCTGTGGCGGATGGCTCAGATCCTCCCTTCTCTTGAATGGACGGCCTAGATCCTCTAGTGCTTGATCCAACGGCTGAATTAACTCTGATCTGGCCAGAACTTTCAGATCTTGATCCATAAACTTGATTAAGTCTATCTTGAGCTTGGATCGTCTGGAAGTTGGTGGGTGACTTAGATCTAACCGTTCTCTTGAATGGACGGCTCATGTTAATCCGATGCTTGATCCCTTTGATCCGGGTCCAATTCTGACTCAAGTTTGACCCACTCTAATCCAGGTCCATGATCATTTGAAACCTACAAAATGATATTCAATTTTAGTGCCAAAACATCTTAAATATAAAAAGAATTGAATTTTAAGCCAAAATGGAGAGAATCTATGAAACCTAATATAAATGCAAACTTAAGTATATGAAAGTGGATCAAAACATAGATTTGAGGTCCTAATTTAATCAACAAAATGAAAGTTATCAGGAACTTTGAAGCCAACCTCCCCATGCACGACAAAGAAAAGCTTTGAAGACATTGGGGAACACTTCAAGCCATTACGATCTACAACAACAAGACAAGGGTTTTCTACAAAAAGGAGGGGTCTCTGCCATAGCAAAACCCAATTTTCCTTGATTGGGAAATTTTTAGGTATACGCCCATGCCCTGTGATGGTTTTGCAATTCTTCAAAATTGTGGGTCTTTTGAGTTTCTATAACATCCAATTTTTGCATTCGGGCTACATCTTCTTGCACCTACTCTTTGAATGAGGACATAGCGAGAGTTTGCTCTGGAGGTTATTTGGATAATAGGTGGAGTGTCATTGAGGATTTTCAAGTGGTCTCTGCACTTCTCATACGAGGCAGAATCGTCCGTGATACTGGTGTGGATATGATTGTCGGATTTTCCAATTCACATGTTCAATAAGTAAAGTCTTTTTCTATTGCTCGTGTGGTGGGGAAGCCTATTAAAATAGATGAAGCCACTACGGATGGTCAAGGTTATCGGTTGCCCATGTTTGTATGGAAATTGATCTTCTTAAACTGAAGGTTAAAGAATTCTGGTTAGGAATTGGAGAAGAGAAAAGATTGCAGCGGGTGGTGTTCGAAAAGCACTCTAAATACTGTGAACATTGCCTTCATCTAGGGCGCTCGATGGATGATTGTTATGTGCTCAGAAATAAGCCCAAACTTGTTTGGAAGTCTAATAAATGGGGAAAATAGGTAAATGTATATAAAAAGCTTCAGGAGGGTAAGACCCCCTTTTGTGATAGCAAATACAATCATCACTTGTAGGCATACCTCTACATGTGAGGTAAACTCTACCATCCCAATCCCCACATAAACATCACACTACAACACAACAATCACCTACACCAAGTAGCACACGTCCATGCACCCCACTTGGACCTCCCAACCATATCCAACCCTTACACCCTGTTGGTTTCGGTTATGCATGGAAATCCTCTCCATGTCCCCGGATTAAAATATATTAATTAAAACAAATCCGGATGGAGATCAATTACTCAATCAACCGTTTCATCATCGTACTAATCAACTTGAGTGATCGCTTGAACAAACTTGTTGTTCAAGCAATCTAACTCGTCTAGTCGACTAGCCGCGGAATAGACAATAAATAGATCGCCAGTTTTTGTGTTTTTCATTGGGGTCCATGTTAATAAATAACATACAAAATTAAACAAGAACAAAAGGAACTAAACAAGAAGTATATCTCTTGTTTACCTCGCGATCTTCTATTGTATGTCGTACCCTCTTCTTGGACGTCATGTGGGTGACGATCTTCCAAGAAACAAAGTCACCAAGGCACAACCCTAGTTCCCTTCCCCTTTCTTCTTCCTTGCACCGAAACCCTAGCCTCCTTGTGCTTGCGCCGCCGGCCAAAAAAGGAAGGAAAGCTTCCTTTGATTGCTTGCGCTGGCTCCAAGTGATGAAGGAGAGGAAGTAGAAGAAAATGAAGAAGAAGAAAAGAAGGAAACATAAGCCCTAGCCACCCTCTTCTTCTCTCCCTTGCTTGTGGCGCCGAGCACCACAAAGTAGAGAACTCTCCTCCTTGCGCCGCCAACTCCTTCTTCCTCTCTTCTTACCGCCGCATGCCACAAAGGAGAAGAAGATCTCCTCCCTTAGCTTGAGGTCGCCGGCCACTAATGTATAAGAGATGGAGAGAAGAGAGGAAGAAGGAAGAAAGCTTCTTCCTCCTTCTACCCGTCGGCGCAACCCTAACCCTAGGAGATAGAGGATGAGAGGAGAGAATAGAAGGCTTAGGATTTAAGTTGTGATTAATTGTATGCCTTGGTCTCATGACTCATGAGGTATTTATAGACTACAATAGGGACCATGAGGAGGAGTTGGGTCTTGGCCTTCTAATGGATCAAAGCCCGATCCATTAATGATAATCCAATCCACTAAAGGATTATCATGTTGAATTCTCCCTATTATGTGTACAAATTCTCCCTGTGTTTAAGATCTCGAATGTCCATTAATTAATTAAATTACTGACAATTTAATTAATTAATATCTAACTCCATGAGTAGTACCACTCAACCTTATCATCATGTCGGACCAAGTCCACCTGCAGGATTTAACATGATCAGCTTTACGAGCTCCTCAAGGGGACATTATCATCCTAACGCATTAGGACACGGTTTCCTTCTATAATCAACGACACATCATGTAAATAATATTATTTCCCAATTTACCGAGCTTATCGATTTAACAAATAAATCTCGCCCATTGGTAAATCAAAGAAATAGATATTAAGTACATGTGCCCGTTATTATATCGGGATTAAGAACATGTACACCATAATATCTGAGGCCTAATTCAATTATATAGTCAGTATGAATTGAATCACCTCTATATCGGTCCTGCTCAATACACACAAAGTGTACTAGTGTAATTCTATGGTCAAGATAGACCAATTCCAAATTATACTACAACCATGCCAATGGTTTGTCCAAAATCATCTCGGTTGTGAGCCTTTACTTATACTCTACAAAAGACTGATAACATGATCTTTTGTCTGACACCACACACCATGTTATTTGGAATGTAAAGTATTAGATAATATGCACACATATAATAAATATAAAATGCAAACAATGATCATGTGATTCTTATTCCAAAATATAAATGTTTATACAAAAGCTAGGCTTTTAGTATACCTCCTAACACACCCATCATAGCCAATCACAAGACATGCACACAACAAGCCCATCACAAGGACGTGCAAGTCCATCCCAACAATCCCACCAACCAATCATATGGACATGCAAGTCCATCCCAAACACTTCACCACGCAAGCTCTCCAAAGCCACATCCAATCACATGACATGCAATCCCAAATGGATAGAAATAATGAAACCAGAACACCGAACAAACATGACCTTGTTCGTGTTTCCAACGTGTCATACCACATCCACCCCTCTATGAATGTGAATTTGGATCTTCAGCATCATTTTGTCAATATCCAGGGATACACCTTCAAATCGGCTTTGGTTGTGGGCTTCCCAAAGAATATAGATCATACAAGAGACGCTAAGATGTTGAGCCTTCATCTTCCTAGTCATGCTCCTTTAGTGTCGTCCAATTGGATGGAAGAGCTCCTCTGGTGTCTTTATCTCATGTACAATCTCTAAGCATCGCCTCACCTTATCCTACAATATTTTTGTGATGGGGCATTCAAAGAACAAGTGAGGATTTGACTCATCATAGCGATGACAAAGTGAACAAGTCTTGATAGGCTCATATGGCATCCTATCTGTCATCCGTAGTTTCCCATGCAAAGCAACCAAATAATGAAGCTGTGTTTGGGCATAATCTCTGGCCTCCATACTACCGAACTCCAATGCACCATAGGTTTATAGTCTTGAAGAATTCATAAGCATTCACCACCCCTTTCTTCTCCGAAGTGAACCACTCAATTAGCATCATGTTCGCCGCTCCTTGGCCTTGCGAACTTAGTAAGATCTTGTTTTGGATTCCTAAGAGCCTTTTGATGAGTGGAGAATCCGTAGCCTTACCCTCCCAACTCCAAAAATTTGAATTCTTTATATAGTGATGGTGTACCCATCTCACCCATAATGAGTCCACTCTACTAATGATATCCCACAATATCTTGCTTAGCAAAGCATCATTCCACACTTCAAGGTCCTGAAGCCCATATCCACCATCTTGCTTATGATGGTTTTCACCAAGGGGATGTCGGGTCGCACATGGGAAACCTCTTCATGTACACGGATTAAAATTTTTAATCCATATGGAGACCTATTTCTCAAACGACCATCTCATCATCATGCTAACCGATTCGAGCGATCGCTTAAACAACCAAGTTGTTCTAGCGATCAATCTCGTCCAACCGATTAGCCGCGGAATAGATGATGAGCAGATCGCCAATTTTTTTTGTTTATCATCATGGTCCAAAATAATTAATTATCATAATTAATTAACAAATAATTAATATGCAATGATAATTAATTAAACACATGAAATGATAAGATCAAAGAGCCATGGGAGAAGTTATACCTTCCCTTCTACCTCACGATCTTCTATTGTATGATCCTCCCCTCCTTGGACATCGTGTGGGCGACGATCTACCAAGAACCGAAGTCACCAAAGCAACCCAAGCTATCTTCTTCTTCCCTCTTCCTTGCGCCGGATAAACCCTAGCCACTAGGGAGTTGCTGCCGGCCACACCACTTCCACCTCAAGCCGCCAGCCCTCTTCCTTGCTCCAAGGATGTGCCGGCCAAGAGGGGAAGGATAGAAGAAGATAATGAAGAAGCCTCCTTCACCAACCCTAGCCGGCCAACCACCCTTCTCCTCCTTACCTATCGTCGGTGCCAAGCACCGCCGCCTCTCGCCTTAGCCGCCGGCCCACCCTTCCTCTCCTTCTCAAGATTAATCCGATCAAGAGAAGAGAAGAGAAGACTCCTCTTCTTCCTTGTGCCACCAATCAAGAGAAGAGAAGGGAGAAGAAGAGGAGAGCACCTCTTGCCGCCAGTTGCCCTAGGAGAGAGAAGGAGAGGGAGAGAAGAGAAAGGCCTTAGGGTTGGATGTGTGTTGGATGCCTTGGTCTCATGACACCATGGGATATTTATAGGGATACAATAGAGACCATGAGGAGGAGTTGGGTCTTGGCCACCTAATGGATCAAGGCCCGATCCATTAATGAAGATTCATTCCACTAAAGGATCCTCATTGATCTACCTCGCCAACCCCATATTTAAATATGGGCTCCACCTATTATGATTACAAGTATCTCCACGTGTTTAAGATATCGAATGCCCGTTAATTAATTTAAATTACTGATAATTTAATTAATCAACATCTAACTCCTTCAGTAGTACCACTCAACCTTATCATCTTGTCGAACCAAGTCCACCTGCAGGATTTAACATGATGAACCTTATGAGCTCCTCAAGGGGACATCATCAACCCAACTCACCAGGAAACGGTTTCCTTTTATAATCAATGGTACACCATGTAAATAATATTATTTCCCAAATTACCGGACCTATCGATCTAACACATAAATCTCGCCCATTGGTAAATCAAAGAAATAAATATTAAGTACATGTGTCCGTTATTATATCGGGATTAAGAGCATGTACTCCATAATAACTGAGGTTTGATTTAATTATAAAGTCAGTATAAATTGAATCACCTCTATGTCGGTCATGTTCAATACACACAAAGTGAACTAGTGTAATTCTATGGTCAAGATAAACCAATACCAAATTACACTACAACCATCCAATGGTTTGTCCAAATCCATCTCGGTTGTGAGCCTCTACTTATACATTACAAGGGACTGATAACATGATCTTCTCTATGACACCATACACCATGTTATCTATAATCTAAAGTATCAGCCCCTAGGGCTATGGTGCAGCGGTAGGGCAACTAGTCATTAATCTAGGCATCCGCGGTTCGATCCCCAGCTATGGCGCATTTTGTAGGAATTTTTCCTCCAAATGGGGCGCGAACCCTGGGACGTTGGGCTTCTAGACTACCCACGGCGAGCGCTTCCCGATTTACCCTGGTGACCGGTGGGAAACTTCCGTGGGGTCGGGCCGGTCATCCCAGGTTCAATTTGTCTACTGCCTGGTTCATCATTTTTTTTATAATGTAAAATATCAGACAATATGCATATACAAATATAAACATGCAAATAGTGATCTTGTGATTTCTTTCAAAATGTAGATGTCTATTTAAAAGCAAGGTTTTTAGTATACATCCTAACAGCTTAGGAAGACAAATTGTGTCCCATGAGATCGGGGGATGCTTGGATGACCACACAAAAGTACAACACAAAGCTTTAATCTTATCAATCATGGCATTAGGAATTGGAAGCATAGAAAACCAATAACATTCAACCCCTTGGAGAATAGATCTAACCAATTCCAATCAGCCCTCATAGGATAATGTGTGCTTTGGCCACGCCTTTATCTTGTTTGCAATGGCATCTAATGAAGGTCCATAGCTTGCAATCCGAAGCTTCTCCGCCACGAGTGGAATACCCAAATAACGGAATGGAAAATATCCCTCTTGAAAATCGATAACCTGGAGCAATTGGTCCTTCATTTCACCATCAACACTGCCCATGTACTACATATGTGACTTTATCGGATTGGCCTTCAAGCCCGCCACCTTCCCAAATTCTTCCAAGCAACTCGCTAAAACCCCAATAGAAGATTCATCCTCCAGAGCAAATAGCAATAAGTCATCCAAACAAGCAAGATATGTAATACCAATTTCCTTAGACATAGGTTGGAAGTGGAAGGAAGGTAAGGATGAAGCTTCACGTAGACGTCGAGAAAACTTCAATACATAATCCAAAAAGCATAGGCGATAGGGGATCTCCTTTCCTTAGGCCACGCCGACCACTGAAAAACCCATGAAGTCCACCATTAAGGAAAATAGAGTAGGATGTTGAGGCAATCTGTGGTTCGGAGTGACCATGAATTTTGATGTTTGGGCAAAGGGTTTAAGTTAGGTTTACCCTTGTATATTTGATATGTGTATGTGAGTGTGCAGGATGTGCAGGTTACACATATTGGCTTAGCTGGACGGCCTCGGTACGGTGAAGGGTGGCATGGAGACAAGCCACGGGCTTGTGTGCGCACCTGAGGGATTATGGAGAGCAGGGACGATAAACTGAGGGGCGCATACTTCAAGGCATACGTGAAGGATGGCATGGAGGCAAGCTAGAGGCTTGCGTGCATCCGAGGGACGAGAGCCGAAGATGAAGAGGGCGCGAAGGCAATAGTCGAGGCTGTTGATGAGGAGTCAGTTGAGTCGTGAGGGTACGAGTGTTGTGTGATTGTACTCGGGAAATCCTAGGGTTCGAGTGCTGAGAGAAGTGTACTCGGGAAGAGAAACCCTAAGTGTGTGAGTGGACCAGTCGACTGACATTGGGGCAGTCGACTGATAAAACTCACAGAATGGGAGTCGACCCTGGACCAGTCGACTATCCCAGGGGCAGTCGACTGGTGGCACTCAGAATTCGAACGTTGGGTGTCAACGGTCGAATTTGAGTGGGGCAGTCGACTAGCGGCGGCCAAACAGAAGGTAAGTCCTATTTAAGAGGGCTTCGTTTTGGCCAGGCTCTTTGGCGAAATCTGCTTGGGTAGAGTAGATTAGTAGCCTTTGGTGCTCAGGTATTGTCGAGGTGTTGTGGCGAGGTTTCTCCACCCACAAGGAGTGACAAGGGCTAGCCGGAGGTCATCTGGGGTGTGATCCACCGAAGGATTCTTGAATTAGTCACCCTTAGGGGTGGATACCAAGTAAATTATTCTTGTTAGCGTTGTTAGTTTTGTTTTTATTGTATTTCCGCTTGCGCAACTAACAACGTAGGTACAAGAAAGCCAAAGAAGTGCTATTCACCCCCCCCCCCACCTCTAGCAACATACAAAATCCAACAAGTGGTATCAGAGCGAAGGACCGCTCTCATTGGACTAATCGCCGAGGGAGCACAAGCTAGAGGAGGAAAACAAAGGAAGACATGTTGGGAGACGACATCTACACTCCACCGCACTACAACCATGAAGATTTCACATATTGGAAGACAAGGGTAGAGACATGGTTCGGAATGGAGTGAGACCTTAGGATTGCGCTTGAAGAGCCCTTCGAGATTCCAAAGGATAAGCACGGGAAGAAGCTTAGACCTAGATATTGGAATCAATAACAACAAAATCAATCCAAGGTAAATGAAAAGGTAATTGCAACTTTAGTTAACATTTTGCCTACTAATGTGTTAAATGGTATAGGGGTATACAAAAATGCACATGAATTGTGGTTCAAATTAGAAGAATTTCATAAAAACCCTACACAAGCTCAAGAGGCCAAGGAGATGAGTCAAACGGGTCAAGAAAAAGAAAAGGAAAATGAAGTGTCAATTTCTTCAAGTGACGTAGAAGAATCAAGTGAGAGATCATCAACCTCCTTGAAAGAAGAAGAGGAAGTATCAATCTCAAGAATTGACGGGGAGGAGAGACCCTCATTATATTGAAACAAGAGGAAGCATCCACTTCATCCAAGGTTGAGGAAGAAGTCAACCTAGCCTCCACCTCCACCAAAGCAAAGACCAAGGACCATATCACATGTTTTGGATGCAATGAAAAGGGGCACTACAAGAACAAGTGTCCACTAGGTAAAAAGGAGGTAAAATCTAAACTCATTTCAAATTCACTTAAATCTAATGTGGGTTGTAGGATTGGAGAAGCCCAAGAGAAAAGAAGAAAAATTCGATGCTTCACATGTGGAGAGCTAGGGCACTACCACACCAAGTGTCCAAGAAAAGGAGAGTTAAAGAAATTGGGACACTTGAGAAGATGGGAGAAGGAGGAGAGAAAGAAAAGAAGTTCACAACAAGGAGGAGCTCCAAAGGTAAGGGAGGTAATTCCCAACCTTATATTAAAATGCAATTCAAATTTGAGTTCCTCCATGAATGTTAAAAATAGGGCAAACTCTTCATCCATGCATGCTAGACAAAATGAAAATTGCTTACTTGTGCATAATCATGCTTTTAAGTATAATGATAGGAATAAGGTTAACAAGGTAGATCACAACCCTAGGAAAAGCATGCATCATGATAGACCTAAGACCCTTATATCTAAGGATCAAGGCATTAACCCCAAGAAGGGGAGACACATGCCTAAGAAAATGGGTAGGTCTAGGAATGTCCAAAGTGGACGTATGGACTCTAGGTTTAGGAGTCTAGAAAAGGAAAATCAAGCCTTGAGGGCAAGACTTGATACATTGGAGAAACCCCTAGAAAAATTCAAGGTTGGATCTAAGGGTTTAGACATGGTGTTGGGTAGTTTAAAACCAAACTATGATAGATCGGGGCTGGGATACCGGTCTAGAGTCTCCAATGCCAACAAAAAGAAGTATGCTGGGGAAGCAAACAATTATGGCAAGAAGGAGACGTCTTTCCAAAAAGGCCAAAAAGACTGAAAAGGCACTAAAAGGCACTTGCCATCACAATGGCAAGGAGGGCCACTGGCGAAGAAACTGCAAGCTTTATCTTGAGTCCTTGAAGAAGAAGGCATCTGATGCCCCATCCTCTTCAAGCATCTTCGTTATTGAATGTCACTCTATTTCCTCGTACACCTGGGTACTTGATACTGGGTGTAGCTCACATATATGTAATGACATACAGGGGCTAAGGAATAGAAGAAGACTCGTCAAGGGAGAAGCGAATTTGCGAGTTGGAAATGGAGTAAAGATTGTTGCTGTTGTCATCGGAACATATTTGCTAAAGCTCCCTACTGGACTTGTCTTAGAATTGGATAATTGTTATTTTGTTCCTTCGTTAATAAAGAACATTGTATCTATTTCATGCTTGAATGAAAAGGGTTACCATTTAACTTTTAGTAACAATTGCTGTTACATAACTTTAAATGGTATTCTTTATGGGACCGGAACTTTATGCAATGGTATCTACACGTTAGATTTATCCGGTGACATTTTCAATATCGAAGTTAGCAACAAACGTGCTCGAATAGATAATCAAATAGACTCCTATACTTCGCATTGTCGTCTTGGTCATATAAGCAAGAAACACATGACCAAATTACACCGATGTGGAATTCTGGAATCATTTGAACCCGGTTCATTTGATACATGCGAATCATGCTTAAAAGGCAAGATGGCCAAATTACCCTTTTCCGAAAAAGGTAAACCAGTGGGAGAATTGCTTGATCTAATACATACTGATGTATGTGGACCAATGTCAACTCTTGCACAAGGAGGCTATAGCTACTTCATTACCATTATCAATGATCACTCACGATTCGGGTATGCGTTCTTAATGAAACACAAATCTGAAGCTTTTGAGAAATTCAAAGAGTTCAGAAGTGAAGTAGAGAAACAGCTTGGCAAAAGTATTAAGATACTTCGATCCGATCGGGGTGGTGAATACTTAAGTCAAGAGTTTCAAGATTATCTTAGAGACAATGGGATATTGTCTCAATGGACTCCGTCATATACACCACAGCATAATGGTGTATCTGAGAAGCGTAACCGAACCTTGATGGACATGGTTAGATCTATGATGAACCATGCAACTCTTCCAAAAACCTTTTGGGGTTATGTGCTTAAGACAGCTGTTTACTTGTTAAACAAAGTCCCGACCAAGGTAGACTCTACTACTCCATATGAGACGTGGAATAGTAAGAAACCTCATTTAACTCACCTTAAAATATGGGGTTGTCCTACTTGTGTAAAGTGGACTGTATCAGACAAATTGGATGCTAAGTCTGATAAATGTCTATTTATTGGATACCCTAAGGAAACGAAGGGTTACCAATTCTATCATCCCTTGGAACAAAAGGTGTTTGTTTCAAGGCATGCAGTATTTCTGGAAAAAGAATTTCTTTTACAAGAAAACAATGGGAGTAGTATTGAACTTGAAGAAGTTCAAGAAACTCCAATAGACATTACAGAGACAACTAGTCTAGACCCACAACCAATAACTCATAATGATGAGATATCAGTTGAACCTAAAACAACACCACTTCTTCATAGGTCTGATAGGACACGCAATATTCCAGAGAGATACGGATTTCTCATAAGTGAATCGAACGACGTGTTACTCATTAACAATGACGAACCTATCAATTATGAAGATGTTCTGATAAATTCAGAAAGGGATAAATGGCTTGAAGCCATGAAGTCGGAAATGGATTCCATGTACGAAAATCAAGTATGGGACTTGGTTAACCCACCTGAAGGGATTAAGCCCGTAGGGTGCAAGTGGGTTTTCAAGAAGAAAATCGACATGGAAGGTAATGTTGTTACCTTTAAGGCTAGATTAGTGGCAAAAGGATATCGTCAGAAACAAGGAATTGATTATGACGAAACCTCTTCGTCAGTAGCTATGCTTAAATCCATTCGGATGCTCCTGGCCATAGCAGCTCATTATGATTATGAGATATGGCAAATGGATGTGAAAACTGTAACGACCCGGCCCATTTGGCGGCCCATTTGGCGGTCTCGACCGTCGACCGTCGACCGTGCCGTTACCAATACTAGGTCTTCCCACTCCTGGGCGTGGATTTTTGCCTTCCCAGGATTCGAACTCTAGACCCAGGCTTAAATCTAGTTCTTTGTGAATCCTGAATACAAATTGAGCTATAACTCAATTGGTATTCAGGATTCACAAAGAACTAGATTTAAGCCTGGGTCTAGAGTTCGAATCCTGGGAAGGCAAAAATCCACGCCCAGGAGTGGGAAGACCTAGTATTGGTAACGGCACGGTCGACGGTCGACGGTCGAGACCGCCAAATGGGCCGCCAAATGGGCCGGGTCGTTACAATAAAAAGGCGCCTTTTTATTGTAACGACCCGGCCCATTTGGCGGCCCATTTGGCGGTCTCGACCGTCGACCGTCGACCGTGCCGTTACCAATACTAGGTCTTCCCACTCCTGGGCGTGGATTTTTGCCTTCCCAGGATTCGAACTCTAGACCCAGGCTTAAATCTAGTTCTTTATGAATCCTGAACACCAATTAAGCTATAGCTCAATTGGTGTTCAGGATTCATAAAGAACTAGATTTAAGCCTGGGTCTAGAGTTCGAATCCTGGGAAGGCAAAAATCCACGCCCAGGAGTGGGAAGACCTAGTATTGGTAACGGCACGGTCGACGGTCGACGGTCGAGACCGCCAAATGGGCCGGGTCGTTACAAAAACAGCTTTCCTTAATGGAAACCTGCTTGAGGATGTATACATGATACAACCTGAAGGTTTCACATCGGTTGATAAAACCAAAGTATGCAAGCTTCGACGATCCATATATGGAATAAAGCAAGCATCCAGAAGCTGGAACATCCGTTTTGATGAGACAATCAAAGAGTTTGATTTCTCACAAAATCCTGACGAACCTTGTGTATACAAGAAGGTTAGTGGGAGTGCAGTCATATTCCTAGTGTTATATGTCGATGACATATTACTTATAGGAAACGATATATCAGTCTTACAGTCAGTTAAAATTTGATTGTCCAAAACTTTCTCCATGAAAGACCTGGGAGAAGCAACTTATATCCTTGGGATTAGAATCTATAGAGATAGATCAAAACGATTGCATGGTCTTTCGCAGTCTACATATATAGACCGAGTGCTAAAAAGGTTTTGCATGTCGGAATCCAAGAAAGGTTACCTTCCATCAAGCATGGGATCAACCTTTCGAAGTCTATGTGTCCGCGCACAGAAGACGAGAGGATTTGCATGAATAAGATTCCTTATGCATCCGCGATAGGATCTATCATGTATGCTATGTTATGTACTAGGCCCGATGTATCGTATGCTCTGAGCGTCACAAGCAGATACTAGTCTGATCCAGGAATGGATCATTGGGCGGCTGTCAAAACAATCCTCAAGTACTTAAGAAGAACTAAGGATGTGTTCCTAATGTATGGAGAAGGTGATATGGAAATACGTGGGTATACAGATGCCAGTTTCCAGACAAATAAGGATGACCCCAAATCTCAGTCTGGATACATATTTATTTTAAATGGAGGCACAATGAGTTGGAAAAGTTTCAAACAAGACACCGTAGCGGATTCTTGTAACGACCCGGAAAATCTCCCCAATATTTTCTTTAAAATATTGATCATGTCTAAATAGTTTTGAAGGAATTTAGAGATGCTAGTACGAACCTTAGCCTAATTATCCATAATTTCTCATTTAAATTGAGAAGCTAAGTACTAATGGGCTTTTCTAAGACCATGGTTATTAGTCGATTTTAGGTGAAATTTAATATAAATATAAATGAGTTTTAATTAGGAATATTAGCAGGATCATGGGGGAATTTTTGGGGAATTTTCGAAAATAATATAAAAATAAAATAAAATAAAATAGAAAAATAAAATGCATGCACCAAGGATTGAACCTTAGACCAATGGTACCACCATGCATGTACTAACCAATTCACCTAGCAAGGGAGTGCTAGTAGAGGATGAAGTGGATTTTGGTTAAGGCTTAGGGAAAATGAAGAGTCATCAAGGGAAGAGACACCATGACTCTTCACTTGCCCTCCTTAATGTGGTATAAAGGTGGCATGGGAGTTACATTTTCCCTTCTCTTCTTCATTTCTTCCTCTTCCTCCTTGCTCTAGCCGAAACCCACAAGGGTTCTCCCCTTAGGAAAATTTCCACCAAGGACTCCATCTTGAAGACTCAAGGCTCTCTACTAGGCTACAAGGGCTAAGGAGAAGTTTGGAGTCAAGAAAGTTCTTTCTATTTCTTTATTCAAGGATTTAATCCAAGATAAGGGAAGGTAAGACCCCCTCACCTATGGTATGATAGCTTCCAAGTTATTTGTCATGATCTAAGTTCTTATTGGCATGCTATGTTGAAAAATCCATGGTTAGGGCTTGTGAAGGTTTCTGCCAAGCAAGGTTTTGGGCTAAAAATCATGTTAAAGATCTCTCTTATGCTTTCAAATGTTTACTCATGATAGGTTAAGCCTAAAAGTATGATTTTGGAAGTTTTTGTAGCACCCCCTCACCTTGGTATGATAGCTTCCAAGTTATTTGTCATGATCTAAGTTCTTATTGACATGCTATGTTGAAAATAAGGGAAGGTAAGACCCCCTCACTTGTGGTATGATAGCTTCCAAGTTATTTGTCATGATCTAAGTTCTTATTGGCATGCTATGTTGAAAAATCCATGGTTAGGGCTTGTGAAGGTTTCGGCCAAGCAAGGTTTTGGGCTAAAAATCATGTTAAAGATCTCTCTTATGCTTTCAAATGTTTACTCATGATAGATTAAGCCTAAAAGTATGATTTTGGAAGTTTTTGTAGCACCCCAAAACCCCCCTAGGGTTTCGGCCACATCAAGGTTAAAGGGCTAGGGTAAACTCCAACCTTTCCAAGCATGATTAGTATGTTTCCTATGATATCTTATGGGTAATAATGGTGATTTATATGAATTTTCCTATGGGCTTATCATCCTTCTAGGGTTTCGGCCAACACATGGGTTTAGGCCTAGGACTTAGGGTTAAGTCCAATCAAGAGTTCAAATGGTTTTCCATGGCATGATATGTAAGGTATGGGATGTTAATCATGACTTAGGTGAATTTTCCATGGATTCATGGCCCCTTAGGGTTTCGTCCAAGACCCAAATATAGGGTTTGAATTGGGCTAAGGTCTCAAGGATACATGTTTATAAGTTACCATAATGTAACTACATAGTTAAGCACGATGTACGGATCTTTATATTGCCAAAATCTTAGCTTATGTGTTATGTGACATGACCTTGTATGTTAGGTTCTATGTTATGCTTTACTCATGAATATTTAGATCACATACCATGAACATATGTAAGTGATGTAGGGGTATGTTATGATAAATAGAATGATGCATGTAGAAGGTTAAATGCTTATAATAGATGTATGTGTATGAAGGTCTATGCATGTTTTATGATGAATGACATGAACCTAGGTAGTATGCACCATGTGTATATGTAGCTTACCCATGCATGTTTTACGATGGATTCTAGGATTATGTATGCTAGATGAAATGTATCATGTATGAATTGCATGTTTATTTATGTACCATGATTATGCAAGCTTTATGAACCAAGATAATATTTATGCCTAGAAGTATGATTATGTATAGATGTCATGTTTTTATGAATGAAAGAATATGGATCAAGATGATGATTATGCCTTAAGTACGAATGATAAGTACGAATGATGAAGGCATAATGATGTTATGAAATAAGTATGAATGATGAAGCATACATAGTTATTTTATTTTATGAATGGACTTGTACCGGACCGAAGTAAGGGTCCAAGGGATGGACACCTTAAGAACACCCCGGTTCTGGACTACCGACTATGCTGTCCACGGTTCTGGGACTATCGTAGCTGTCCAACAGGGATGGGCACCTTAAGAACGCCCCGGTGTTTAGAACTACCGTAGCTGTTCCTACCCTAGTAGGTCGGGGCTCGCTACCTCGTATTTACTTAGGGATGCGCGCTTATGATGTATGTATGTGGTACAAGCCGAGGACCCCAATGATGTTATATTTATGTTTTAAAAGTATGATTTTAAAATTAAGCATCCTTATGTATGCGCATTTCGACTCATGCATTCATTCATGTTATGCATCACGCCAGGGTAAGTATGTTTTATACTTATGCTTATGATAAGTATGTTTCATGCTCATGTATGTTAAGAATTATGTCATGATAAGTATGCTCATGTATGCTAAGAATTATGTCATGCTAAGTATGTTTTAGGATTATACTTATGTTATGAATCATGCTATATTAGTTGTTCATATGCTTATGATTTACGCCAAGACTATGCTTATGTTTTATGTTCCAAATTATGTTATATCAGATGCTTGATATGTTTATGTTTAAGTGGCGTATGGTTTTAGTGAGTAGGAAAGGGTCTTACTAAGTCTGTGTGCTTATAGTCTTATTTTCCTCGTACCGCAGATCAATCAAGAGGTTATTAAGGGAAGCAGCAGGAGAGGCAAGAGCATGTGTGTGTGTGGCAGTGACATGGCAAAGGATTCTTTTATTTACGCATATCGCATGTCTTGGGTTTTGGAAATGCCTCCTTAGATTCTATGCTATGTTTTTTTATGGTTATGCCTAATGGATGACTTAAGACTCATGATGTTTATGGATAAATTACTTGCTATTTATGATGATTATGAATAAGCTATGAAATTGTTATATCATGATGCCATGCATGTCGTTAACATGCTAAGTCCAATGACACTAGGTTCATGAATGACAAGTTAGGCATGTATAGATGTTTCATGTGTTAGTTGCATGGTTAATAGCATGTGTAGAAGGAAAAAAAAGTATTCCGCTGCATTAAGATGTTTTATATGTACATGTATGTTTAGCGTAACGCCACTTTCCTGCCGCACCATAAGGTGGGGGAAATAGGCGGGCGTTACAAGTTGGTATCATAGCAGTTGTCATTGTAACGCCCGCCCTTATATCTACTCTCGGGGCGGGATTACGTACAATCAATCAATCATATAATTATTTTAACATAACATAAAAACAATGCAAGAGTGCGAGGACTAAGTACTGAGCATGCTTGTCTAAAATCATCAAGTGATATTTACAAGTACTAAGCATACTAGTCAGTACATGCCAATCAAATATCATGCTTGGATCATTAGAACATGGTAGGTGCATAGTAAGTTTAGTAGCACATAAATCATGATAGTGAGGTTATACATTCCATTGCATAATATTAGTTCATCAAATTGAGTCTAAAGGAAGTCTAGAACATCATGTGAAATATTTAATTAAGAGTTATTCTACAATATGATAGGTTCACGAGTAGTTCAACTCACAACATGATCAAACCTAATCAAGTATAAGAGTAATCACTAACATTCATTATCAAGGAGACATAAACAAAAGCATAATAAAGTAGATATAGAAGTCTTTCTTTCCCGAGCCACCACCCCACACATCTTCAGCCCTCCTGCCTCTTCCTTTAGTTTAAGTGTTCCTTACCCTTATCTGCAGCATAAGACAACACATAAACTAGTAAGCACAAATGCTTAGTAAGGATCCTGTCCTACTCGCAAAATCCATACGAAGGAATACAACATGCACACATAATAAATCATAAGCATGAGTTCATCACAGCATACTAAACATCAAAGTTTCTAAGCATGCAGTATATACTATCTTAAGCATACCCATCACATATAATAAATGTTTTCAAAACAATTCCATAAAGGTATTACTTAAAAATACATCAACATCATATAGGGCCCAGTTATGTACCACATAATGCGCGTTCCCTAATGAATTGGGGTAGCGAGCCACCAATCTCATTAGAGCAGGACCCTTCCGTCCTACCGGAGCCATGACCTTAAGTTAACATGCACCCCGGATTTGTTTAACGACCCCCTTCCGAGTCGGGTACCACAACATACAAAGTAAAATACTTATCATGTCTTTACATATATGCTAAGGAGTACTCCAAATTCACTCTCAAGGGACACACCACTCTTCAAGGGTGCTCATGATCCCATAGGGACACACCACACAACATAAGGGGTGCTCTTGATCCCATACTTAGTGGAGTATCCTTTCAAGCATTTTAACATACACATCACATGCAATCTCATAAGGGTGCCCCATGGGCTATAAGACATGCTCATACATACATCATATTTCAACCACTTAACATACTTTATATATGACAAGATTGGTCACATAAATCATACTCATATCATAGAAAGTGGTAGCATGCTTCATGGATTAAATTCATTCTTCCTAACCCTAAACTAGGGTTTGGCCGAAATTCATAAGGTAAGGATATGTTAGGTTTTTTGACATCAAACTTCCCATACAAGCGTCACATATATATACATCATGTATCATACTAAGCATAGCATACATCATGGGGAAATCGACCTTCACAACCCTAATGTTCCTTGCCTTGGCCGAAAGTCATGCTAGGGAAAAATTAAGTTTTCCAATCAAACATTCCATTTAGACATCACATGCATATACATATCATCATCCCCAAACATAAGCATATCTCATAGGGTACATCCCATACAAGCATCACATATATATATATCATGTATCATACTAAGCATAGCATACATCATGGGGTAATCAACCTTCACAACCCTAATGGTTCATGCCTTGGCCGAAAGTCATGCTAGGGGGAAGTTAAGTTTTCCAATCAAACATTCCATTTAAACATCACATGCATATACATATCATCATCCCCAAACATAAGCATATCTCATAGGGTAGTTTAACCTTCACAAACCCTAATCTTAGGGTGTTGGCCGAAAGTCATAGGGTAGGAGTATTAGGGTTTTTGGCAATGAAACGTTCACACAAACATTTATACAAACACCTTGTATACACTATCATACAATACACTAAGCGTGGATATATTATAGGATAATTCAACCTTCACTAACCCTAGTTTCCATGCCTTGGCCGAAACCCATCCAAACCCTAAACCCTAGTTTTTTTTGTCATCACAATATGAAAGGACACAACATATATGTATACCCTAAGTTCCAAGGGATCTTCTCATGCATCAAGGAGTAACCAAGGTCTCCCCCTTAGGGGTGGCCGAAACCTACACAAGGGCAAAACCCTAGGGTTTTGTTCCTAACATCATGAAGGAAACAACATATACATATACCCTAAGTTCCAAGGGGTCTTCTCATGCATCAAGGAGTAACCAAGGCCTTCCCCTAAGGGGTGGCCGAAACTTACACAAGGGATTTTCCCTTTTTTCGAAAAACAAGAAGAACAAAAGATTCATGCACAACAATTACACTGCAGGCGAGGGGATACTTACATCCTTTCGCTTGAATTTCACCTTCTCTAAATCTTTAGGGTACCCTTGGTTGAAGGAAGGGTGAGTGTTTCCTTCACTAGAACTTCTCTAGAATTCTTGGCCCTAGTAGAGGGCAAGATCCTTGGATGGGATCTTCCTCCTTCCAATTCCCTAGGGTTAGAACCCTAGGGTGTACTTTTCGAAAAAATATGAAGAAGAAGGAGAGGCTCTAGGTTTCGGTTTTGAAGTGGGGAAGAAGAAGAGAGAAATGCAACTTCTTTTCCCTCTCTTATTTATACTCTTCTCATGAAGAGACATGTCTCTTCACTTCCCTAGCTTTAACAAGCATGTTTCTTATTCTCTAAACAAGAAAACATCCTTGGTGCAATGGTTAAGACATGGTTAGTGCAACTAGGAGGTTCAAGGTTCGATCCTTGCTTCCTCCTTTCTACATCTTCTTTTTATCACATTTTCCACTAATCCATATCAAAGCCCATTAAGCCAAGCCCATCATGACATTTCATAATAATGTTTCGTGAATTCTTCATATTTCATATGGGAAAATTTTCGGGTGTTACAATCCCCCATACCTTATAAAAAGTTCGTCCCGAACTTAGAACAGTTCCGGATACTTTAATCGAAAAATTGGGGTGTTACAATCCTACGCACCTTATAAAAAGTTCGTCCCGAACTTTAAAACAGTTCCGGATACTTTAATCGCATTGCCTCCTCTCGTTCTCAGGTGGCTTCTTCGAATTGCTCGTTCCGCCACAGAACCTTTACTAAGGGCACTTCCTTGTTCCTTAGCCTCTTGACTTCCCGATCTAGGACCTGAATAGGTCGGCGTTCGGAACTTAGGTTCTCTTGGTCTTGTACTGGTTGGGGCTCTATCATTTGATTCACATCAGAGGTACATTTCCTGAGCATTGATACATGGAAGACATTGTGGATAGCCGACATTTCTGGCGGTAGTTCCAGTTCGTAGGCCACTTTGCCTACCCGTCTCAGGATCTGATACGGTCCCACATATCGCGGTCTCAGCTTCCCTCTCTTCCCAAATCTCATCACCCCTTTCATAGGGGCTACTTTAAGGAATACTGAATCCCCAACCTCAAACTCTAGTGGCCTGCATCGTTTATCAACGTAGCTTTTTTGCCGACTCTGAGCAGTCTCTATCCTCTGGCAGATATTCTTTATAGCCTGAGTGGTTTCATCTATAATATCAGTCTGGAGTCCCATCTCCTTCTTTTCACCACTCATATTATCCATACTTGTCATTCATGAAGGAAAGCATGGCTAGAAGACAGAGCAACCGACTTAATGAGACTACCCCCTCGCCTGACCTAATGCAACTAGTGACCCAACTTCAGCGTCAAGTTACCGAGCAGCAGCAAACTATTAATACCCTGATGAACCAACAAGAAAATTCGACTACTCCACTGGCGAACCAGACTGTTATACCCGTCGTGCCTACGGTTACGCAAACTCCTCCAACAGGCTCGACCACTGTAGCCCGACAGGAGGCTTATCTGATTCAGTGGTTGAGGTTGAAACCGGAAAATTTCTCGGGTATTGGTGAGCCGTGGGATGCCCAAGCGTGGTTCAAAACCGTAGAGAGTACAATGGAGCTGCTGGATTAGCCGGAACATGAGAAGATTAAGTGTGCATCATTCTGCCTTTCTGGGGATGCCAGAATGTGGTGGGAAAGGGTCAAGGCCAAGAGACAGATGAACCAGATGATGTGATCAGACTTCGAATCAGAGTTCCTCGAAGAATTCTTCAATATGCGTGTCACAAACAAACATTACAATGAGTTCACGGAATTCCGACAGGGCAACCTCTCGGTCAATGAAGCTGTGAAGAAATTTAACCGACTGGCTCGTCTATGCCCTAAGTTGGTTCGCACTGAGAAAGAAAGGGTCCGACTTATGCTAAAAATGTTGCGGCCCGAAATAGCTCTGAACGTGGCCGACGGAGTTAACAGACCGCAGACTGCAGAGGAGCTGTTTAGTAGTGCCCTACTCACCGAACATTACCTGAACAATATCAACCAACAAAAGAAGGCAGTAAATGAAAGGGGTCAGAAACCTCAGAGTACCAACGTGAATTGGAAAGGAAACCAGGGTGGTAAACCGCAACCATGGAACAACCCTCAAGGGGGCTCAGCAAATAAACAATCCCGGTTTCCCCTGTGTGCTACATGCGGGAAGATGCACCCCGGGGAATGCCGCAAAGGTACGAACCGGTGGTTCATCTGTGGAGTGGAAGGGCACATGGCCTCTTACTGTCCTACCAGGAACCAGGCACCTTCCCAACAGCTTGTTCAGTACCAGGATGCACCCGCAAAACTACATTATATACAAGCGGAGCCGGAGAGTACCCTGATGAGCCAAGAAAGATTGGAGGCCCCACCAACTATGGCAGATGCCAGGGTTTTCTCTATTACTAAGGAGGATGCTGCAAATGCTTCAACGGTTGTCACAAGTCAGATACTTATTTACAGTCAGTATGCTACCGCATTATTTGATACTGGGGCAACGCACTCGTTCATCTCTGCACTCTACACTAAGAAGATGGATATGTCTCCACAAGTTTTAAACTGCAAGTTCTTAACAACCCTGCCTTCGGGAGAAATAATGACATCCACTCATGTGCTGCGTGCGGTGCCGGTCGGAATTGTGGGAAGAGAACTCTACTGCGATCTGATAGTACTCGACATGTAGGACTATGATGTTATCATGGGAATGGATTTTCTGAGCAAATACGGTGCCTCTGTCGAGTGCCGTAAACGAAGGGTGGTCTTTCAACCCGAGACAGATTCTACGTTTGAATTTATCGGAGAACCAAGGAAAAGGACCGGGAAATTCTTATTGACTCTCAAAGCACGGAAGATGTTAGACAAGGGATATACTGGTTTTCTAGCACATGTGGTTGACGTAAGTCAAACAAAGGATCAGAAGTTGGAAGATGTCAGGGTAGTATGCGAGTACCCGGAGGTATTCCCGGATGAGTTACCGGGGTTAGCTCCTGATAGAGAAGTGGAATTCGAGATCGAATTAGTTCCTGGTACTAACCCGATCTCCAAGGCACCCTACCGTATGGCGCCGGTTGAATTAAAAGAACTGCAAGAACAGCTACAGGAGTTGCTTGATAAGGGATTTATTCACCTTAATCATTCCCCATGGGTAGCTCCGGTACTGTTTGTGAAAAAGAAAGATGGATCTATGCAAATGTGCATAGATTATCGAGCACTGAACAATGTAACGATCAAGAACCGGTATCCCCTTCCGAGAATAGATGACCTATTTGACCAATTAAAAGGAACTACCGTGTTCTCGAAAATCGATCTGAGGTCTGGTTATCATCAAGTCAAAGTAAAACAGGATGATATCCCGAAGACGGCCTTCCGAACAAGGTACGGACATTTTGAGTTTGTTGTCATGCCCTTCGGCGTGACCAATGCTCCTGCGATGTTTATGGACCTTATGAATCGGGTATTCTCATCTTTTCTCGATAAATTTGTAATCGTCTTCATCGACGATATCCTTATTTATTCAAGAGACCAAGAAGAGCACGCCAAGCATCTGAGGATAGTATTGCAGACTCTTCGGGAAAGACAATTGTACGCTAAGTTCTCCAAATGTGAGTTCTGGCTTGACCAAGTAGGCTTTTTGGGCCATATTATTTCCAAAGATGGGGTGATGGTAGACCCAACAAAGATTGAAGCTGTGAATAATTGGAGCCGACTGAGGAACGCCAGCGAAATCAGAAGTTTTCTTGGGCTGGCGAGCTACTATCGGAAATTTGTGGAGGACTTCGCAAGAATTGCAGCCCCTCTAACAGCTCTCACCCGGCAGGATAAGAAATATGAATGGACGGAAAACTGCGAAAGGAGTTTCTTGGAACTAAAAAGGAGACTTACAAGTGCTCCAATTCTTACCCTTCCGAAAGTAACCAGGGCTTCGACATGTATAGTGACGCGTCCCGACTGGGACTTGGAGCTGTGCTTATGCAGAATGGTAAAGTCATTGCTTATGCCTCTAGGCAACTTAAAGAACATGAACAGAATTACCCCACCCACGATCTAGAATTAGCCGCCGTGGTCTTCACTCTTAAGATATGGAGGCACTATCTGTATGGAGCGCAGTTTAGGATTTATACAGACCACCAGAGCCTGTGGTATTTCTTCACTCAGAAAGATCTAAATATGAGACAACGCCGGTGGTTGGAGTTGGTAAAGGACTACGACTGCGAGATCTTCTACCATCCAGGAAAGGCAAACAAAGTGGCCGATGCACTCATCCGGAAGTCAAGTGCCACCTTGATGTCCATATCTAGATTACCCCGGCCACTCGAAAGGGAAATTATGAAGTCTGGGGTCGAGGTCATTTCCGGACAGCTTTCTACCATGACATTATCACCGACGCTGTTCGAGGACATATTGGACAAACAAGATGGTGATCCGAGCCTTCAGAGAGTCAAACAGGAGATCCTAGAGGGAAAGGGTGATGGTTTTCATATCGCCAACGGGGGAGTACTCTATCTTAGGGATCGTCTATGTATTCCTAATGATCCGGAGCTACGGAGAGCGATATTAGTAGAAGCTCACGAAACCCCTTATTCGATACACCCGGGATCTACCAAGATGTATCAAGATCTGAAAGAGAAATTCTGGTGGTCCGGTATGAAGAGAGATGTGGCTCAGCATGTTGGCACTTGCCTGACCTGCCAACGAGTGAAGGTAGAGCACCAGCGACCCGGAGGAGTTCTGCAACCACTTCCGATTCTGGAATGGAAATGGGAAGATATCTCTATAGATTTTATTTCAGGACTTCCCAAGACTACAAATGGATACGATGCAGTATGGGTGATTGTGGACAGGCTGACGAAGTTTGCTCACTTCCTAGCAATCAAGATGACTTATTCGATTGAGCAACTGACTCAATTATAAGTTAAGGAGATAGTCAGACTTCATGGAGTTCCCAAGACCATCATCTCAGATAGAGATGGTCGCTTTACTTCATATTTTTGGGAGTGTGTCCAGAAGTCCCTCGGCACTAAACTACGATTCAGTATAGCTTTTCATCCTCAGACTGATGGGCAAACCGAACGAGTGAATCAAGTGCTGGAAGACATGTTACGGGCTTGTACTCTTGATTTCAAAGGGAGTTGGTGCCGATATCTATGTTTAGCGGAATTCGCCTACAATAATAGCTACCAAACTACTATCGGCATGGCACCTTATGAAGCTTTGTACGGGAGGAGATGTAGGTCTCCGATCTGTTGGTATGAAGGCGGTGAAAAGAAGGTGATGGGGCTCACGACGGATCTCATCGACGACACCACCCAAGCTATACAGAACATTCGACGACGGATAGAAGTTGCACAGAGTCGGCAGAAGAGTTATGCAAATGTCCGGCATAGGCCACTAGAATTCAATATCGGAGATCTGGTATTCCTCAAAGTGGCTCCTATGAAAGGGGTAACGAGATTCGGGAAGAAAGGGAAACTGAGTCTGCGTTATGTGGGACCGTATTCGATACTGGAAAGAGTCGGCAAGGTAGCATATGAACTAGAGCTGCCTGCAGAGATGGCGGCTATCCATAACGTGTTCATGTGTCATGCTCAAGAAGTGTGTTCTAAACAAGATCAGGTGATCGAAACAGACAGTACAAGTTAGGAGACTAAGTTTCGAAGCCGACCTATTCAACTGATCGAGATCGTAGGTGGTCCATGATGATCGAATAAGAAACTAGTCGCTTCCATGATAGTATCAAGTGCTGCAAGCTCAAGTGTGTTCTAAACACAGATCAGGTGATCGAACCACAGACAGTACAAGTTCAGGAGGACCTAAGTTTCGAAAGCCGACCTATTCAGATCTTGGATCGAGAGATCAAAAAGCTAAGGAACAAGGAGGTACCCCTAGTCAAGGTCCTATGGCAAAGTCAACGGTTCGAGGAAGCTACCTGGGAACGCGAGGACGAGATGAGACGCAAGTACCCGGAGTTATTCTAAGTTCGAGGATGAACTTTCACGAGGTATGGGGGATTGTAACGACCTGGAAAATCTCCTCAATATTTTCTTTAAAATATTGATCATGTCTAAATAGTTTTGAAGGAATTTAGATATGCTAGTACGAACCTTAGCCAAATTATCCATAATTTCTCATTTAAATTGAGAAGCTAAGTACTAATGGGCTTTTCTAAGACCATGGTTATTAGTGGATTTTAGGTGAAATTTAATATAAATATAAATGGGTTTTAATTAGGAATATTAGCAGGATCATGGGGGAATTTTTGGGGAATTTTCGAAAATAATATAAAAATAAAATAAAATAAAATACATGCACCAAGGATTGAACCTTGGACCTACGGTACAACCATGCATGTACTAACCAATTCACCTAGCAAGGGTGTGCTAGTAGAGGATGAAGTGGATTTTGGTTAAGGCTTAGGGAAAATGAAGAGTCATCAAGGGAAGAGACACCATGACTCTTCACTTGCCCTCCTTAATGTGGTATAAAGGTGGCATGGGAGTTACATTTTTCCTTCTCTTCTTCATTTCTTCCTCTTCCTCCTTTCTCTAGCCGAAACCCACAAGGGTTCTCCCCTTAGGAAAATTTCCACCAAGGACTCCATCTTGAAGGCTCAAGGCTCTCTACTAGGCTACAAGGGCTAAGGAGAAGTTTGGAGTCAAGAAGGTTCTTTCTATTTCTTTATTCAAGGATTTAATCCAAGATAAGGGAAGGTAAGACCCCCTCACCTATGGTATGATAGCTTCCAAGTTATTTGTCATGATCTAAGTTCTTATTGGCATGCTATGTTGAAAAATCCATGGTTAGGGCTTGTGAAGGTTTCGGCCAAGCAAGGTTTTGGGCTAAAAATCATGTTAAAGATCTTTCTTATGCTTTCAAATGTTTACTCATGATAGGTTAAGCCTAAAAGTATGATTTTGGAAGTTTTTGTAGCACCCCAAAACCCCCCTAGGGTTTCGGCCACATCAAGGTTAAAGGGCTAGGGTAAACTCCAACCTTTCCAAGAAAGATTAGTATGTTTCCTATGATATCTTATAGGTAATAATGGTGATTTATATGAATTTTCCTATGGTCTTATCATCCTTCTAGGGTTTCGGCCAACACATGGGTTTAGGCCTAGGACTTAGGGTTAAGTCCAATCAAGAGTTCAAATGGTTTTCCATGGCATGATATGTAAGGTATGGGATGTTAATCATGACTTAGGTGAATTTTCCATGGATTCATGACCCCTTAGGGTTTCGGCCAAGACCCAAATTTAGGGTTTGAATTGGGCTAAGGTCTCAAGAATACATGTTTATAAGTTACCATAATGTAAGTACATAGTTAAGCACGATGTACGGATCTTTATATTGCCAAAATCTTAGCTTATGTGTTATGTGACATGACCTTGTATGTTAGGTTCTATGTTATGCTTTGCTCATGAATATTTAGATCACATACCATGAACATATGTAAGTGATGTAGGGGTATGTTATGATAAATAGAATGATGCATGTAGAAGGTTAAATGCTTATAATAGATATATGTGTATGAAGGTCTATGCATGTTTTATGATGAATGCCATGAACCTAGGTAGTATGCACCATGTGTATATGTAGCTTACCCATGCATGTTTTACGATGGATTCTAGGATTATGTATGCTAGATGAAATGTATCATGTTTGAATTGCATGTTATTTATGTACCATGATCATACAAGCTTTATGAACCAAGATAATATTTATGCCTAGAAGTATGATTATGTATGGATGTCATGTTTTTATGAATGAAAGAATATGGATCAAGATGATGATTATGCCTTAAGTACGAATGATAAGTACGAATGATGAAGGCATAATGATGTTATGAAATAAGTATGAATGATGAAGCATGCATAGTTATTTTATTTTATGAATGGGCTTGTACTGGACCGAAGTAAGGGTCCAAGGGATGGGCACCTTAAGAACGCCCCGGTTCTGGACTACCGACTATGTTGTCCATGGTTCTGGGACTACTGTAGCTGTCCAACAGGTATGGGCACCTTAAGAACGCCCCGGTGTTTGGAACTACCATAGCTGTTCCTACCCTAGTAGGTCGGGGCTCGCTACCTCGTATTTACTTAGGGATGCGCGCTTATGATGTATGTATGTGGTACAAGCCGGGGACCCCAATGATGTTATGTTTATGTTTTAAAAGTATGATTTTAAAATTAAGCATCCTTATGTATACGCATTTCGACTCATGCATTCATTCATGTTATGCATCACGCCAAGGTAAGTATCTTTTATGCTTATGCTTATGATAAGTATGTTTCATGCTCATGTATGTTAAGAATTATGTCATGATAAGTATACTCATGTATGCTAAGAATTATGTCATGCTAAGTATGTTTTAGGTTTATACTTATGTTAAGAATCATGCTATATTAGTTGTTCATATGCTTATGATTTACGCCAAGACTATGCTTATGTTTTATGTTCCGAATTATGTTATGTCAGATGCTTGATATGTTTATGTTTAAGTGACGTATGGTTTTAGTGAGTAGGAAAGGGTCTTACTAAGCCTGTGTGCTTATAGTCTTATTTTTCTCGTACCGCAGATCAAGCAAGAGGTTATTAAGGGAAGCAGCAGGAGAGGCAAGAGCATCTGTGTGTGTGGCAGTGACATGGCAAAGGATTCTTTTATTTACGCATATCGCATGTCTTGGGTTTTGGAAATGCCTCCTTAGATTCTATGCTATCTTTTTTTATGGTTATGCCTAATGGATGACTTAAGACTCATGATGTTTATGGATAAGTTACTTGCTACTTATGATGATTATAAATAAGCTATGAAATGGTTATATCATGATGCCATGCATGTCGTTAACATGCCAAGTCTAATGACACTAAGTTCATGAATGACAAGTTAGGCATGTATAGATGTTTCATGTGTTAGTTGCATGGTTAATAGCATGTGTAGAAGGAAAAAAAAGTATTCCGCTGCATTAAGATGTTTTATATGTACATGTATGTTTAGCGTAACGTCGCTTTCCTGCCGCACCATAAGATGGGGGAAATAGGCGGGCGTTACAATTCTACCACGGAAGCGGAATATATTGCAGACTGCAAAGGAAGCAGTCTGGATCAAGAAGTTTGTCTCAGAACTTGGTGTGGTTCCAACCATTGATGAAGCAATACCAGTTTATTGCGACAACAATGGAGCTATTGCACAAGCGAAGGAACCAAGGTCTCATCAGCGATCCAAACATGTGTTTCGCCGCTATCATCTGATCAGAGAGATTATAAGTAGGAATGATATACAAATTGAGAAAATTCCCACTGAAAGGAATTTAGCGGATCCTTTAACTAAGGACTTGCCTTAAAACAAGTTTAAGGGTCATGTTAGAGCTTGTGGTATTGGATACCGTAGCGATTGGCATTAGGCCAAGTGGGAGTTTCTTAGTGATATGAGAGAAGTGTCCTAAGGCAATCGCCTTATGATTGTAATCATTTATTTTAATAAATGAATATTCACTATTTGAGTATACATGTTTATTTATTTAATTGAGATCTTAAACTCATTTACTGAATGTCCGCAATACAATTCACAGCATGAGAGAATTTGTGATGAATTCACAACTAGTGATTATCTCTACATGTGCAATTGTGAAGTATTGAAATTGTCCCTAGTCGATGAATTGATAAATACGGACACTATCAATTCTGTTGAGACTAGCATGGATTATTCTCTAATCAGCTGATTCTCACTGGTTGGTGACATTGGGATGTCCGGAGATAAACATGAATTCTAGTTAAGGGAACTAGTTCATTGGAGTGACTGGCTGTAAAACTTCATATGGTAGTCTATATATAGACATGTCAGTGAAGTTCTTACTGCAGCTTAAGTGCAATGTTCCTTTGACTTGCGGTGTCCAAGTCATCTTGGTCATGGAGACTTATACTTTAACATCTTAAGCAAGCATCTCTAAGGAGGTGTGGACCCAGAATGATTGGGTATAAACCGAAGTGCCCGAAGATGTTTGAACAGCCTACAAAGGATTCACCACTCCTTGCGAGGAGATGTATACCCAAGGCCTATCGTCGGATTGTTACTCGGAGCCTCTGGCCAGAGCATGACATGTTCAGAGTATGAATCTCTTAAATACATGAGAGTAATTAGAATTCATAAGACGAGAAAACGTTACTTGGGCTAGGTGTGACGTAGTCAGCCTAGTGGGGACTGACACATATAGACCATGTCCTGAACCAAGTGGGTATAAGATAGTGAAGGGAATGGGGTACGATTCATTATAGCTGCTGAAGGGTTTCAAAATAATTTCTGAGGTCAACCGTTGATCTTTCGATTAATTGGGGATCATGATGTACTACTAGGTGTCACTCATGATTGTTCTATAATTGGTTAATTATAGACGGCCAACATAAATCGAAAGCCTATTTAGTCACACGCACTACGAGTAATCCGAGGGATTTAAAATGAGTTGAAAATTAGATTTTCCAATCAAGAGAGATTAGGTTTGGTTGAGTCAAACGATAAGTCGAATCTGAATTTTTCAGAGATGCATCGGAAGCGTAAAATGGCTAAGTCTTTTGAAGACTTAATAGATGAATTAAATGAGTTTAATTCATTGGGGCATGGCTTGGATGGGCCGGCCAAAGAGGGTCTCCACCCTCTTTGCTTGGCCGGCCACAACAAAGGGAGAGAACCAAATTGTTTGGTTCAATTTATAAAATAAACCAAATGTGGTTTGTTTTATAAAATTATGGATGATATAAATTTTTATATAATAAACCAAGGTTTGGTTTATTTTTCATGGAAATTAAAATGAACCATGGGTTGGTTTATTTTATTTTATAAAATCAATCATGGATTGATTTACCATGATAAAGAAATTTATATAAAGAAATTTATTTTTCATAGAAATTAAAATGAACCATGGATTGGTTTATTTTATTTTATAAAATCAATCATGGATTGATTTTCCATGATAAGAAAATGTATATGATAAATTTCTTATGAAAATTTATTCCATAAGAAAAAAAAAGAGACTTGGATGATTTTTATCATGAATTAAAATATGATAAAACTTGGCATGATGGAATAAGTCATAGAAAATTTATATGATAAATTTCTTATGAAAATTTATTCCATAAGAAAAAAGAGACTTGGCGGTTGAGAGACCACTATATAAAGGACCCATGGCAAGGCTTGGAAATCAATCGAAGTATTCTTGCCTGGGCTCTCTCCCTCTCCTCCCTTCTTTCTCTTGGTCGGCCACAAGCCTCCTCCCCTTTTCTTCTTGCCGTGAGCACAAGGAGAAGCCCCGAGGCGACGAAGTTCTTCCGTTGGGACGATCTTCCTCTCCGGCCATCATCACCTTGGGATTGGGTGCAAGTCTTCTTCCTCTTCTCGCCGGAATTGTGATTCCAGCCAACCTTGGTGGTGAGTTTTTCCGATGTGATTACTTCTCTCTTGGTTTTCTTGTCGCGTTCTCGGAGAATCTAGTAGTTCTCGAGAACACGAAACTCGTGGCTTTGTGAAGTCATCCCGAAGATACTCGGCGTGGACGCGAATAGAGGCGGAGCTTCCAAGGGACGCTTACGGTTGGATCTCGTCTCTTCCTTCGAGTTATGCGAGGTAATACGTAAATTAGTTTACGTTTCTGCAAAATTTTAAATATATGATCATGTCTACACAAAATAAGGTTGCATGCTTAGATGTGTGGTTAAATAATTTGAGAAATTATTTATGCTAAACCTTCCGCTGCACGTAATTAATTTTAAAATTACGAACTCGCATCCATGTCAACATGCACCCAGTCCCAACACAAGCTCCATAAGCCTCTCCCATAATGGTCTACGGGAGGTAATAAAGTGTAGTCCATAAATAAAAGATGCCATGAAATCCCTTCCGAATACACGACACCGAACCCGATAATGAATAAATTGATCGGTCTTCATGAGCACATCCATATCCACTCTGTGTGAATCCCAAAGGAGCAATATACGACCATTGTTAGACATATCAAAATTATGCACATGACCCATACCTGAAAACCGCCTATCCATAATCGACCTGAGGGGATCCTCTGTTAGTTTCGTCTCTAATAATGTCATCACTTGAATATCCTTGCTTCAAAGGAAATGTTGAACCCCCCCCCCCCCCCCCGGCCCATGTTTCAGGGACTTATGGAAGCCCCTGATATTCCATGCGACCATATTTATTTTTCATCTCCAGTGAGGGCTGCTCGGACCCATAGCTGCCTATCACTTTGGACCACCATCGACGCTTTTTCAAAGTCGTCCCTGCTGTCCCTTTACTTCTAGAGTCGCCAAAGGAAGAGGATGTGAAGATAAGGTCACCGATACATCCAACGAAGAAGACATCAATGGCGAGGTCGAAGATGCCCCACTGCTCGACGCCTGCACACCCTGCCCCACCATTAAAGAAGTTATATCTGACTTGGTTGTACCTTCCATGGTCTTGGCCATTCCCTTAGTATCATGGCATGCATGATCTTCCTCTTCTACCTCCCGTGGTGGATGTTGAAAGCCCATCTCTTCCGGCCGCCGCAAGTCATATCACCATGTTCTAAGGGAGCTTCCATTGTGATCGGGGTCGTCGCCACCTCTACCATAGCTAACGGATTCACTTCTTCATGTCCAACGTCTGCTCAGTTTCTTCTCTCCTGCATCCCTGGCTGTCTAGTGCGTCACCGATATCTCGACCTCCTATGGCCCCTCATTGATGGAGATCGGTTCTTTCTAGGTCTTTGTTGGTTTGGTTCCTTATGAGCATCCTTTTGACTGTAGTCGCATCCCCTTATAGCATGTCTCCTTCCAATGGCCAATTCTTTGACAATCTTCAAAAAAGTTTAGCATAATCTCATATAAAACATCCAAGACAATTTGAACTCTAGTGGGCAACATGATGGGAACTTTTGTGACTCTCTCCTCCATTACTGAAACTTCTACTATGAGCCTCGCATATGACAATCCTTCACGCGACTTTGTTAGTTGATCGGTGTAGAGTGACCTCCCGATTTCTAAGCCAATCATGCTTAGCATTTTTATTGTCCAACAGTCCGGTGGCAAACCATGAATCTAAACCCACATAGGGATGTATCAGCCATCTTCATTGAAAGGAATCATCTTGGCATGCGGGGGATGCCAAAGACAAAGTAGGGACTTCCAAGTAATACATTCCCCCGATCTTGTGGAGTGTCGAACTTGTATACCACCCGACTACTCTTATGCATATAAAATGTATACGGTACATTTCACCTGCGAGCAACCGCATCCACCCCATCTCATCTCAGGTGTCGGCCTATAAAACATCCAACAAGGCAATATCCCATCAAGTCTTCCACAGTATCAATATCTTCAAAGCTGAACCACAGTTGTTTCTCTGTCAGATTATGTTACAGCAAATGCATCGCCGTCTTTACCTTACAATTATCTTTGAAGAGATCGGCCCATGATTTTGTTTGTGCCTGAGAATGAGGCGTATTATCTGCTTCAACCCCCTCAACTGGACATGTCTTGGGTAAAGCTTCTTCCTCCTCCTGTTTTGCATCAGCGACATTGGGTTGTACGACTTGAGCAACCACATCTTCTAACACACCTTGAGTATTATCCATGTTAGAGCATTTGGATCCCACATCAGCTGCTTGGTCATCATCCCTCCCTGTCTCAATTAGACATGTGTCACTTGGAGCCAACTCATCAATTCCATATTCCTCAGCAACATTTGAAATTCCATCAGTAGCCAACTTGTCTGCAACTTTCGATCTTCCAAGCCGAGACTTCTCAAAGGACATTGTTTGTATCTCCTTTAATGGAGAAAATTTGAAACCTTTTTTATTTCTCTCCATTGGTTGTTGAAGTCAATAATAACGACTAGAGTTGGTAAATGCCAACTTAAAGAATCCCAAACAATCCACGTGCAGAAGGAAATGGACAGCCAAAGGTGATGAAGTCGACAATAACATCTATGACACCAAAGGCACCCAATTGGTTGTTGAAGTCAACAATAGTGGCTAGAATTGGAAATTGACAGCCCAAACAATCCAAGACACGCACGTCTAAGTACACGAAGGTGTTCACAGAAGGAATTTGCCACCCACGTTCACCCAATTCCCGCTCAGCACCTATTGCAAAGATATGCAATAATTATTGCACTTAATTACCAAGAAAATTTCCTTGTTTGCCACCTGATCAGAGTTGCTGCCTTCCACCTCAGTACGTTGCCAAAAAAACAATGAAACACCTTCAATGATAACCAAAAGCAGTGAAAAACACTTCTAAAAGGTCCTTTCAGAGAACGTATGTGGAGAGGATGTAATCCAATAAATCTAGATAGAAATCCACGAGAACCCAACAAAGAACTAGGAGAAAATCGGAAAAGAAAGGACGGTGGAGAAAAGTGCAAGGTAACCAAGTAGAGAGGAATGATCACCATGCAGGAAAACCTCCAGTATAACTTTGGACAAAACTCTTTCACCCAGTCCAACTCTGATCCCAAATACAGTGGATGACCGCCACCAAGAAGACCCTCATTGGGATGTTAACAAAGAAGAAGAACTCGCCCAAGTCAACCGGAGAGAAAATCCGGCGCCCCTACCAACTTCCAGTCACCTTATCTCTATTTCTTTTGAATAACTCGCAGATCAATCGACTGTCCCAGGGTCAGTCGACTGAGAAACCGAATAGAAAGATCAGTCGACTACCCCAAGGGCAGTCGACTGGTATCTTCGAATACCTAAGTTTCTGATTTGCTCTAGACCAGTCGATTGATTCCGAACCAGTCGACTAGTACCTTAATTCCAACTTTTCTGTCCTAAATTCAGAAATGCACAATTAATTTCATAAATCTCCAAAAAATTTAAAATTTCATGGAGAGATTTGTGGCACTCACGTCTACTTGGGAAAAATATGTTTACAAGTAAATCTATTCCCAATCCCAAGTTTGACACGAAATCCAAAACTATCTAATTTGTTCAATTCATCCTCGGCCTAAAGTCCTAGTTTTGATCTCTTCTTAATGTATCTTCTCATCCTCAATCCCAATGCACCCTAGCATTGATTTATATGGTATCTAGACATTGAACATCAATTTCTAAGCAATATAGTCTCATTTTCATCTTTTCATCCATAAAACTCCCTTTTTATGTGTCAAGCCCCTAGGATTAAGACTCAAGTGAGTCTTCCAAATCCTCTGGCACAGTCCATAGTCCATCTAGTCCTCTTGGAGAAATCTTCCTGAGATCCATTGACCATGGATCCCATCTTGACCTCTAGAACTCTCCCTTGAGCTCTTAGCCTTAGTAACCTCCCTAGGTAACTCATCCACAATTGCAAACCACACCGGTGTACCTCCGGTGCTTCTTGACATACAACTCTAACCTTCTTGACTTTATATACCTTTTCCTTGACTAAATCCTTCTTCTTTCCTTTAATTTGCTTTTCCTTGCCATTTTTGGCCTTCCCTTCGTTATAATCATATGGCACCCTTGAATATGATTTTCCACTACCATTTGATCTCCTAGATTGATATCCTAGACCTAATCTATCATTGTTAAGACTTTGACCATCCGGCACAATGCCTAACCCCTTGGATCCCATAATGAGTCTATCTAGGTTCTTTTCTAATTTATCAAGCTTTGTCATTAATGCTTGATTTCCCCTTTATAGGTTCTTAACCTTAGCATCATCATGTCCATTTTGGGTATTCCTAGATCTACCCACTTGTCTAGGCATGTGTCTCCCTTTCTTAGGATTAATGTCTTGATCCTTAGGTTTAACAGTTCTAGATTTATCATGATACATGGATTCCTTAGAATTTTGGCACGCAATAGTAACTCTATTTTTATCATGATACTTGAAACCAAAATTACGCATAAGCAGGCAATTTTCATTATTTCTAGCACACATAGGGAAATTTGAAACATTCTTAAAGTTAGGGATTACCTCCCTTACCCTTGTACGTAGCTCCCCCTTGATGTGAGTTTTTCTTCTTTTCTTCTTTTTCCCACTTTCTCAAATGCTTCAACTTCTTGAGCTCTCATTTTCTTGGACATTTGGTGTGATAATGCCCTAGCTCTCCACATGTGAAGCATCTAATGTGTTTTTTCTCCTTCTTTTCCCAACAACCCATATTAGATTTCAAAGGAATTGACTTGGGTTTAGGGTTTACCTCCTTTTTACCTAATGGATACTTGTCCTTGTAGTATCCCTTTTAGTTGCATCCAAAGCAAATGATGTGATCTTTAGCCCTTGTTTTGGTGGAGGAGGATGCTTCTTCTTGCTCCGGTATTAAAGATGGTCTCTCCTCCCCCTCAATCCTTGAAGTGGGGACCTCTTCTTCTTCCCTTGATGAAGTGGATGATCTTTCACTTTCTTGTGCCACTTCACTTGAAGAGATGGATGCATATTTTTTCCTTTTCCTCTTCTTGGACCATTGAACTCATTTTCTTGAGCTCTTCCACTTCTTGAGCTTGTGTAGGGTTTTCATAGAATGCTACCATCTTGTTACATAACTCGTGTGCACTTTTGTAATCACCTACACCACTCATTACATCATTAGGCAAAATATTAACTAAAATTGAAATTACCATTTCGTTTGCCTTTGATTGTGCTTGTTGCTCTTTATTCCAATATCTTCGCTGAAGCTTCTTCCCGTGCTTATCTCTTAGAACTTCAAATGGTTCTTCAAGCGCAATTATGTAGTTCCAATCCATGTCAAACCAAGTCTTTGTCCACATCCTCCAATAGTCGAAATCCTTGCGATCATAGGGAGGTGGAACATTGATATCATCACCCAACTTTTCTTCAATCGTCATCTCCTCTAGCTCTCTTGCTCTCTCGGCGGTTAGTCCGTAGATAAGCGAACCTCGCTCTGATACCACTTGTTAGGATCATACCGTCAAGCTAGAGGGGGTGAATAGCACTTTTTCGATCTTTCTACCTACAACGTTAGTATGCGCAAGAGGAAATACTAGATATAAAACAAAAACAATGCTAACACAAACCGTTTACGTGGTTCAGAGATGAAACTCCTACTCCACGGTTGTCCGTAAGGTGGACGATCCTGATCTTTCGGTGGATGATTCCCCATAGCACCTCCGGCTAGCTCTTGTCACTCCTTGTGGGTGGAGAAACCTCGCCACAAACCTTGAACAATCCCTAAGCAATACTAAGCTACTAACAAGCTCTAACCAAGCAAGTTTCGCCAGGAGAAAACAACCATAAACGAGCTCCCTTAAATAAAGCTCGAGGTTGATATGACCGTTACCAGTCGACTGGTCCAACACCAATCGACTGGTCCACTCTGAATTCGAATTTCGCTGCCTGACCTTTCAAATTCTGGTCACTACTGTTAAGATCTTGGGATGGCTAGAGGGGAGGGGGGGTGTGAATAGCCACCCACCAAAACTCGCCTCTTCCTACAATCAGATTAGTAGCGAAAAACAAACAAAGAAGAAATAAACTAAAATAGAGACTAACACAATGTTTACAAGGTTCAGGGATAACTTGCCCTTACTCCTTGGCGTGCCCGTGAGGTGGGCGATCCCTTGATCTTTGACAGATCAGGCCCTGGAATGAATCCGGCTAAAAACTTCCTCCTTCTAGGTGGAGTAACCTCTCCATAAATGTCTCAAAAGTATATCAAGTGAAGCACAAGAGACTAGAGAAGGAAGCTTACACAACAGATCCACACCACCTTAAGCACAAGCACCAGTAGTAAGCAGAAAGATCAAGCAAGAAGAAAAATGCAGAGAACACCAACCACTCAACAACAAAACCCTTCGTAGATTTTCTAATCACCGTTCTGCATTGTTCTCCTCTGCTTCGCCAACTTCATCTTCTTAAGCCTTTCTTCGGCACACATACAGGCGTCGTCACCCACTGACCCCTTCTGAGCTCTCAGCATACTAAAGTCATCCTCTTCAGCTGAAGGTTCAGGTCAGGTGCCGTTGAAACCTATAAATGTGTATCAAACAAAATAGCACCATGGAAAGTCACCCTTGACCCTTCTTCTTGCTCCTTCATTTGAATTTCAAAGCTCTGTGTTGTCTGCACACTTACAAATTCATTAGCGAAGCAAATCAGAAATCAGAACTACGCTAACAACAATTTGAATTAAAGTTCAGAGGTGTTGATCGGTCACCTTGACCGATCAAACAACCTCCTGACCCATCAGACACTATCTTGATTGGTCCAGTGATGTTCTGATCGGTCTCACTGACCGATCAGAGATCAGGGGATCGGTCACCAGACCGATCCCTAAACTCACTAGAAGTTCAGTCAAAGCACCTGATCTGTAGCGACCCGCCTTCTCTGCCTTAGACGGATCGTTACTTTTGTCTACTTCTTAACTCTAATGCACGACTAGAAATGCGGAACTTCTTTTTTTTCTTTTTAAATTCATCTAGGGATGATATTCTAACTCTAATAGTCATGCATGATACAATGGCACACTTCTTTTCATCTATAGGACTTTTTTTTGCAATGGTACCAGTCGACTACGATCTGACCAGTCGACTGGGATCGGCCACAGAAAGTTCCTGGGCGCGGCACCAGTCGACTGGCCTCTTGGCAGTCGACTGGTGTATCGGACAGAAGCTACTGTTCGATAGGTCAGTCGACTGGTTCTGAACCAGTCGACTGACACGCCTGAAAACTGAAAATTCAGATTCGGAACTTAGTTTCAAAAGTCCACCAAACATGTAGTTTCAAGCCATAAAAAGACACAACACCATTTCTATACTCTATACTAGTTTCCTAAACATTTTAGCCAATCAAAACAACTTCATAAACTCGAAATTAGAACTTTTGTGGAAGTAAATAAGCTATTCAAGTTTATATGAACTTTAACCTTAGTGTTTGTACCAATCTTGACTCCTATGCATTCATAACACCAAATACATGTTCTATAACCTTGCTAAAGCATTATGAAATGTGAATGCAACTTTTCTAAAACATATTTAAGCAATAAAAACTTGATTCAAAGGGGAACTAGTACTATCTTGGCACATGCATCAATATCTCCAACAAAGTATCAATATTTCAAACTACTCACACTTCTACTCATCCAATGCAATCATAAGGATATGTATGCTAAATGAAATGTCATGGAATCTTTACTCTAAGAAATTGAGCATGTAATACTATCCAAAGCTTAATGTTCGCTAAACTCCATAAAGCAATAACTTGGAATTTGAATAAACTTAAACATTGTAATTCAAATAACTAAATTGTCTCGTCTCAAGGATCTCTCCAAAATCAGCCATCACACACACGTCGCTCAGCATCGCCTCGTCGCCTTCCTTCAGAATTGCTTGCCTTTACCTTTATCTGCAGTAAAAGGAAATGCAACTAGTAAGCATAAAGCTTAGTAAGTACTATCTAGCTCACAAAATCTCGAAAAGTGCAAACATGCTTTTTCAAACAATGGAAAGTCACATGGGATACTTTTATGCTTAAAAGAAAACTAAACAAACATGTATAACTTAGAACATGCGTACTCAAGCATTCATAATTCTTAATTCTCTTTTCTTGGCTTATCTTGAAACTTTAGCAATTCTTTTACTTTAAATCTTTCTTTAACTTTTTGAAACTTTCTTAAACTTTAGAAAACTTTGCTAAAGCATATACTTGAAAATAATAATCACTTGGATCCACTTAAGACGTAAGTACCATCTCATGCGCGTTCCCTAAAAGGTTGGGGTAGCGAGCCACCAATCCTAATAGAGCAGACCTTGGTCTACCAGGGCCAAGACCTTGGAATTGGACACCTGGATTTCTTTAACGACGCCCTTGGACGCCGGGTACTGGCCTTAAAAAATAAAATAGCTTTTCTTTCTTTTCTTTCTTATCTTTAAATGCCTTGGCATTTTAACGAGCACCTTGTGTGCCAAAATCCCTAAGTCTTGACTTTTGGGGATTTCTTAAGGCCTTGGCCTTTTCTTTTCTTACCTTTATCTTCTCTTTTCTTTTCTTATAGCTTTCTTAGACCCTAAACTCATATAGGGTATTTAATTAAACTTATACATAAGCATACAACAACTAATCTCACATGCAAAATTATAAACTAAAGTAAAAGTTGCATTTGTAACTTTCTAACGGGAAAAACTCGCGGAAAACCGCCTCTTACCACAGGTGAGCAGTACTTACTTTGATATCTTGGACTTACAACCAAAATTGACGTCTAGGGCTCGGGAGAAACTTGAGATCTCGATGAACCGTTCGCGCCTACGCGTTCCTCTCGTCGAGACGAACGAAACGCTCCGCTCTCCTTGATCTTTCCTTGGCCGGCGCCCCCTTGGAAGAGGAGAGGAGGTTGGGTGTGGTCGGCGCACAAGAGAGGAGAGGGAAGTCGGCGTGCGTGTGTTTGGGCGAGGGTTTAGTGGAGAGGAAATAAACTTCTCTCTTTAAGTATCTATTTATACTTATGGGGCGGATTGACTTAACTACACCTTATCTATTGGTTCGCTTATTCTCTATCAACAAAATGAACCAGCCCAGCTGGTCCGCCCACTCCTCTCTCAATCGCAGGTGACTGGTTCGATTCCCACCTATGCGATTTTCTGTTTTTACCCCTTTTTGCCACTTTCGTTTACGGAAAAATTCCATAAAAATATCCATAAATTCAGAATAAATTCTAAGATATTTCTAAAATTAGTTTCGAGAATTTTCGGGCGTTACAATCCCCCATACCTTATAAAAAGTTCGTCCTCGAACTTAGAATAATTCTGGATATCTTTCTCTCATGCTGTCCTCACGTTCCCAAGTAGCCTCCTCATGCTTTTGATTCTGCCAGATGACCTTCACTAGTGGCACTTCTTTGTTTCTTAATCTTTTAACTGCTTTGTCCACTATCTGTGTCGGTCTGCTCTCATAGCTAAGATCTTCTTGGATCTGTACTGACTGAGGCTGAATCACTTGGCTAGGGTCGTGAATACACTTCTTTAGCATAGAGACATGAAAGGTACTGTGGATAGCTGACATATCCTCTGGCAAGTCCAGCTCATAGGCTACCTTCCCAACTCTCTTTATAATCTTGTAGGGTCCTATGTAGCGAGGACTTAGCTTGCCCTTTTTGCCAAATCTCATCACTCCCTTCATAGGAGCGACCTTGAGGAATACTAAATCTCCGACTTGGAATTCCAGTGGCCTACGGCGTGTGTCAGCATAACTTTTCTGTCTACTCTGGGCAGTCTCAATCCTCTGGCGGATCGTCTGGATAGCCTGAGTGGTCTCATCTATAAGCTCAGTCTGGCTGCCTAGTCCTGACTCCATCTCTTTCTTCTCACCAGCTTCTTGCCAACATATGGGTGATCTGCATTTCCTGCCATACAATGCCTCATAAGGTGCCATCCTGATGGTGGCCTGATAGCTATTGTTGTAGGCAAACTCAGCTAAGCACAGAAATTTGCACCAACTACCTTTAAAGTCCAATGCACAAGCCCTGAGCATGTCTTCTAAAATCTGATTTACTCTCTCTGTTTGTCCATCTGTCTGGGGATGGAAAGCTGTGCTGAACTGAAGTCTGGTGCCTAGGGCGTCCTGAACACACTTCTAAAAATGGGAGATGAACCGCCCATCTCTGTCAGAAACGATCGACTTCGGAACTCCGTGAAGCCTGATTACTTCTCTCACGTACAGCTGTGCTAACTGCTCTACCGAATGCGATAACTTGATGGCTAGGAAGTGGGCAGACTTGGTCAATCTGTCCACTATCACCCAAATTGCATCGTGTCCATGGGTGGTTCTTGGAAGACCTGTGATAAAGTCCATGGATATTTCTTCCCATTTCCACTCTGGAATGGGAAGTGGCTGTAGAACTCCTCCTGGTCTCTGGTGCTCTGCTTTGACTCTCTGGCAGGTCAAGCAGGTACTGATATATCTGGCCACGTCTCGCTTGAGTCCAGACCACCAGAATCTTTGCTTTACATCTTGGTACATCTTGGTAGAACCAGGATGCATAGAGTACGGGGTACTGTGGGCTTCTTCTAAAATATTCTTCCTTAGTTCCTCATCATTGGGGACGCAAAGGTGGTCTCCAAGGTAGAGGATGCCACTATCTGATACTCGAAACTCTGAATTTTCTGCCTCTTGGATCTCCTGCTTGATCTTTTGGATCTCTGGGTCTTGACTTTGCTTTCTTTGTATATCCACAAGCAGGGTTGACTCTAGAATCAATGCAGAAAGTTGCCCAATTATTACCTCGACTCTAAAATCCTTTATTTCTTTCTGAAGTGGTAGAGACAGTGATGATAGGGACATCAGTGCTGCACAGGATTTTCTGCTCAGTGCATCTGCCACTTTATTAGCTTTACCTGGGTGGTAGAGGATTTCACAGTCATAATCTTTGACCAACTCTAGCCACCTGTGCTGCCTCATATTCAGATCCTTCTGAGTGAAGAAGTACTTCAAACTCTGATGGTCTGTGAAGATTCTGCACTGCACTCCATACAGGTAGTGTCTCCAAAGCTTCAGTGCAAAAACCACAGCTGCTAGCTCAAGGTCGTGTGTAGGGTAATTCTTCTCATAGTCCTTGAGCTGTCTGGAGGCATATGCTATTACTTTACCGTCTTGCATGAGGACAGCTCCAAGGCCCATCTTGGATGCATCACTGTAGATGTCAAAGGCCTTGTCACTCTCTGGAATAGTCAGGATGGGAGCACTAGTCAATCTTTTCTTCAGTTCTAGGAAGCTGTGCTCGCATTTATCTGACCACTCAAACTTCTGATTCTTTCTGGTCAGGGCTGTGAGTGGAGAGGCTATTCTGGAAAAGTCCTCCATAAATTTTCTGTAATATCCTGTCAGGCCTAAGAAGCTTCTGATCTCACTGGCATTCTTGGGTCTACACCAGTTGCTGACTGCTTCTATCTTGGCTGGATCAACTTGAATACCTTCTTTGGATACAATGTGACCTAGGAAGGTCACCTGATCTAGCCAAAACTCACACTTTGAGAATTTTGCATAGAGCCTCTCCTGCTGAAGGATCTACAGCACTATCCTCAAGTGTGTAGCATGGTCCTCTGGAGTCTGTGAGTATATGAGAATATCATCAATAAATACAATGACGAATTTATCGAGATACTCCCTGAAGATGTGGTTCATCAGCTCCATGAAGACTGCTGGAGCATTGGTTACTCCAAAAGGCATTACTACAAATTCGTAGTGGCAGTATCTTGTCCTGAAGGCCGTCCTGAGGATGTCACTTTCTTTAACCTTTAGCTGATGATACCCCGAACGCAGATCTATCTTCGAGAACACTGTAGCACCTCTCAACTGATCGAATAGGTCATCAATTCTGGGGAGAGGGTACTTGTTCTTGATAGTTACCTTGTTTAAAGCTCTGTAGTCTATGCACAGACGCATAGACCCGTCCTTCTTCTTGACGAAAGGTACAGGAGCTCCCCAGGGTGAATGACTCGGGCGAATGAAGCCCTTGTCTAGTAGCTCCTGGAGTTGCTCTTGTAATTCTTTCATCTCTGCAGGAGACATACGATATGGGGCTTTTGAGACCGGACCGGTACCTGGCACCAGCTCAATCTCAAATTCCACCTCCCTGTTGGGCGGTAGTCCAGGTAGTTCTTCTGGGAACACTTCTGGATATTCGCAGACTACCCGTACATCCTCCTGCTTGAGTTCTTTCCTTGCTTCTGAGTCCACTACGTGTGCAAGAAAACCAGCACACCCTTGCTCTAGCATCTGGTGGGCTGCCAAGGCTGAGAGGAATTTCTGAGTCTTCCTCTTTGGGGCTCCTTGAAACTCGAATTGTGGTTTTCTTTCTGGGCTGAAAACCACCTTCCTTCAACGGCAGTCCACTGAAGCGCTGTACTTACTGAGGAAATCCATCCCTAAAATGACTTCATAATCCTTCATCTCAAGGACTGTCAAGTCACTATAGAGCTCTCGGTTGGAAACCCAGATTGGTACTGCCTTTAGCCTCTGAGTAGAGGCCATTACTTCCCCTGACGGTAAGGTTGTTAAGAACTTCATCGTTCAACCTTTCTGGTGGCCTTTATACTGTTTAAGTAGTGCTCAGTGGTCAAAGCACCACTTATTAGTTCTTCGGAGGTTTGTGGCCTCTTAACACTGCTAGCCCTCTTTAACGCTATCTCAGGCCTTAACATCTTAAGCATTAGCATAACCATCTCTTTTCCTGTGCTAACTAGCTCTGGGCACAGATGAGCTAACCGCTTAAACATCACTGCTTCGTCCACGGATAGTTCTCTTTGTCTGAACTCCGTGAATTCCTCGTAGTGCTTGTTGGTAACCCGCATGTGGAAGAACTCCTCATAGAACTCTTGCTCGAAATCTGTCCAGCTCATCTGGTTGACTATCCTCTTACTCTTGACTCGCTCCCACCACATACGAGCATCTCCAGTTAGGCAGAAGGATGCACATTTGACCTTCTCGACTTCTGGCCAGTCAAGAAGCTCCATTGTGCTCTCTAAAGTCTTCAACCAAGCCTGGGCATCCCAGGGCTCAGTCGTGCCTGAGAAGCTTTCAGGTTTCAGCCTCTGCCACTGAACGAGGTATGCTTCTTGTCTTCGGTTCACGGCAGGGGTCTCCTGTGTGACTGGTGAAACTTCAGCCACCACTGGGGTTTCCACTCCTGCTGTGGGTGGTGTAGGGGGCACTGGGTGCTGATTTGCTATCAGTGTGGCGATGGTCTCCTGTTGTTCTGTAATCTGAGCTTGCATTTGAGCAATGACTGCCATCAGGTTTGGCGGTTCTGTGCCAGGCTCATTGTTATCTCGAACTGGAGTTCTGTTATTAGCATTAGGAGCTCGGCCTCTTCTTGCCATCTAATAATGCATCAGGAACAAGAAATCACTACTACATCTTTAGGTATAAACTTGTCTTCTTACTTAGAAATCTAATATCCATTCTAGGGATTAAACATGATTCCGTGATACTAAGGATTAAACATGCTTCCTTGTTCTATGCACATATGAGTAAGTACTTAAGCATTTCTCTATACTGCAATTAAATAAAGGAGCAATAGAAAAACTGAAACTTAAAGCTTTCTTACTTGAAGACGGCAAGGTTGATGCTGATGTGTGTGTGATGCTGGAGAATGGGAACTGCTCTGATACCACCTGTAGCGACCCGCCTTCTCTGCCTTAGACGGATCGTTACTTTTGTCTACTTCTCGACTCTAATGCACGACTAAAAATGCGGAAATCTTTTTTTTCTTTTAATTCATCTAAGATGATATTCTAACTTAAATAGTCATGCATGATACAATGGCAACTTCCTTTTCTCTATGGACTTTTGCAACTGGTACCAGTCGACTGATTGCTATCCAGTCGANTAAAATCTAAGTGAAGGTCCTTTAGGGTATGCATCATCCAGAGTAGTTGGGCTACACACTCACCCATAGCTATGTACTCAGCTTCAGTGGTGGATAGGGCAACACAATGTTGTTTTCTACTGAACCAACTAACTAGTGAGGGTCCTAGAAGCTGGCATCCACCACTGGTACTTTTTCTGTCTAATTTACAGCCAGCATAGTCTGAGTCAGAATATCCAATAAGCTCAAACTGGGTTGTTCTAGGGTACCAAATTCCTAATCTTTCTGTTCTTAAGGTACCTAAATATTCTTTTAACTAAGGTTAGGTGTGACTCCTTAGCACATGTTTGATACCTAGCACACATACTAACTGCAAAAAGAATATCAGGTCTACTTGCAGTTAAGTAAAGTAGGCTTCCTATAGCACTTCTATAGTACTTAAGGTCAACAGGTTTTGCCTTTTGGGTCACTGTCTATAGTTTGATTGGTAGCCATAGGTGTCTTAATTTCTTTAGCATTATCCATTCCAAATTTTCTAAGTAATTCTTTAGTGTATTTTTGTGATAGACAAAAGTACCATCACTGGTCTGTTTTATTTGTAGCCCTAAAAAGAAAGTTAATTGACCTACTAAACTCATTTCAAATTCAGTTTCCATTATCTTTGTGAAATCTTGTAAAAAGTCTGAAGTTGGTTGAGCCAAATACTATATCATCTACATATACTTGGGCTACAAAAAATATCATTTTTTTAGGGTTTTGACAAATAGTGTTGGGGTCAATTTTGCCTTGGTTAAAACCTTTTGAAACTAAGTAGTTAGACAGTCTTTCATACCAGGCCCTAGGTGCTTGGCTTAAGTCCATATAGGGCTTTCTTAAGTCTAAAGACATAGTCAGGGGTGTTCTAAGCTTTCAAAACCAGGGGGGTTGACCTACATAAACCTCTTCTTTAATTAGGCCATTTTAGGAAGGCTGACTTAACATCCATTTGAAAAAGCTTAAACCCCTTATGGGCTACATAACTTAAGAGCATTCTAATGGATTCAAGTCTAGCTACAGGAGCATAGGTTTCATCATAATCTAGACCTTCTACTTGGCTAAACCCCTTAGCTACTAGCCTAGCCTTATTCCTGACTGTTTCTCCTTGTTCGTTAAGTTTATTCCTAAAGACCCATTTAGTTTCAATAAATTTCTTGCCTTTAGGTAAGGGTACTAAGTCCCAGACTTGACTACGTTCAAATTGGGCTAACTCTTCCTGCATGGCTATGATCCAATCAGGGTCAAGTAAGGACTCTTCTATAGACTTGGGTTCAATTTTTGAAATCAATGCAATTTGACTAAGGTTCCTAAAAGCTGATCTAGTCTGAACCCTTAGTTCTGGATTACCTAAGATTTGATTAGTTGGGTGGTCTGAGCTAACTCGTACAGTTCTGGGTTGGTTAGGTTCAGTTTCAGGTGTGGGTTCAGTTAGATCATCGTTTTGGTCCTCAATTGGCCTTTCATCAGGGTCAGTACTGGATCTAACAAAGTCAATTGGTTGGTAGGTGGTTTGATCAGAGTTATTTGGGTCAGATTTTTCATCAAATTTTACATTTGTAGTTTCTTCAATTTTTAGGGTAATTTTGTTATAAACTCTATAGGCTCTACTGGTAAGGGAATAACCTACAAAGATACCTTCCTCAACCTTAGAAGTAAATTTTCCTAAGTGTTCTCTAGTATTTAAGATATAGACTTTACATCCAAATACTTTAAGGTATTTAATGTTAGGTTGTTTGTTATAATAGATTTCAAAAGAGGTCTTTCCTAGGTTTTTAATTAGAGTTATTCTATTTTGTACATAACAAGCTGTACTAACAGCCTCAGCCCAAAGGTATTTAGGTAAGTTGTATTCATTAAGCATTGTTCTAGCTGCTTCTTGTAGTGTTCTATTTTTCCTTTCTACAACTCCATTTTGTTGAGGTGTTTTAGGGCAAGAGAATTCGTGATGGTAGCCTTTTTCTAGACAAAATTGATTAAATTTGTGATTTTTGAATTCTCCGCCATTATCGCTCCTAAGTCTTTTGATTTTAATCCCTTTTTCATTTTCTGTTAATTTACAAAATTGAGTGAGTATATCAAACGTTTCATCTTTATTTTTTAAGAATTTTACCCAGGTAAATCTTGAATAGTCATCTATAATTACTAGGCAGTATAGGTTACCATTAATTGATTTAACCCCATGTGAGTCAAATAGGTCTAGGTGAATTAATTCCAGAATTGACTTGGTTTGAGTTTGATTAGTTGGTTTGTGGGTTGACCTAGTTTGTTTTCCTTGTTGACAAGCATTACATAAGGTTGACTCAAGGTTAGATAACTTTGGTAGGCCTCTAACTAAACCATTTAGTTTAGGTAGTTTTCTGAAGTGAGTGTGTGAAAGTCTCCTATGCCAGAGCCAAGTCTCATCCTTATGGGTTAAGAGGCAGTTTTCTAAGGGACAGGTTAACTTAATTTCATAAATGTTATTGTGCCTAAGTCCTCTAAGTGTGATGTTTGGGTTGTCATTGTGTTTGATCAGACATTCATTGGATAGGAACCTAACCTTATAACCAGTGTCACACAATTGGCTAATGCTTAGTAAATTGAAGTTGAAATTTTCAACAAGTAATACATTTGTTATTATGAAATCAGACTCAAGTTCAATATTGCCTAGGCCAATTACCTTAAGTTTACTGTTGTTTCCAAAAGCAACAGTCCCTAGTCTTTTGTACTTGAGTTCTGTAAATTTGGTGGGATCCCCAGTCATGTGTCTGGAGCATCCACTGTCAATGATCCATTTATTTTCCTACAGTTAAGTAAACGGTTTAGACCTAGGTTGAGTTTTTGAAAAAATCTAAAAAGATTTAAACACTTGAGTTTGAATTTTAAATTTGAGTTATGTTAAGTTTGACTTTGAATTTGATTTTTATTTTCGAATTTGAATTTGAATTTGAATTTTAATCTTAATTTTTGAAATTGAATTTTAATTTGAATTTTAATTTTAATTTTTGAATTTGAATTTGAATTTGAATTTTAATTTTAATTTTAATTTTAATTTTTGAATTTTAACTTTAATTTTAATTTTAATTTTAATTTAAATTTTAATTTGAATTTTGAATTTTAATTTTTGAATTTGAATTTGAATTTGAATTTTAATCTTAATTTTTGAAATTGAATTTTAATTTTAATTTGAATTTGAATTTGAATTTTAATCTTAATTTTTGAAATTGAATTTTAATTTTAATTTGAATTTTAATTTGAATTTTTGAATTTTAATTTGAATTTTAATTTTAATTTTAATTTGAATTTTAATTTTAATTTGAATTTGAATTTTAATTTTAATTTGAATTTGAATTTTAATTTTTGAATTTGAATTTGAATTTTAATTTGAATGTTGAGTTATCAATCAATAATTTGAATTTGGTTATCCTTATTCATCTCACTCGATCTAAGTCATCAATCAAGGGAGTCCTATGATTTTGTGAGATGATTTTGAGTTTGTTTAGAAAAGTTAACTTGACCTTGTGTTAGATCCAAGTTCAACAAGTAGTAAGTTAAAAGTACACTTCAATAATTGGCTTCCAGGCCATGGCGAGGCACAGTGGCCTTCTTTGGCCGAAGCCTTATTGGAGCAACAACCATTTTCTAGGCAAAGCCGCTTACAGAAGTTGGACTTTTAACTTACTCATTGAAAACCCTGGTACTAAATAGTACAAGAGTCAAATTAACTTTGAAGCTAGTCCTAAGTGCCCACCTGGGCAAAGGCTGATTTTGAGGTGCCAACTAGTTTGGAGCCTCCCCCTAAATTGTAGACTGGATGTCTAGGGTCAATGTAATGGATGTCCCTTTTTGGGACATAAAATTGATTCTGACCTACTTGCTTTGTTAGATAAGCTTTCGGAACCCACGCTTTTCGTTGATTTTTGCGGGGGTGGATAAAGGAGATAAAGGATCTTTGGTTCGATCTTGATTTATATCCTATCCCAGATTTGTTGTACATGCCCTTTTGTGATCCAAGAATAAGGTCAAGGTTCTTGGATCGGGTTGTGAAAGTTGCTAGTAGATCCTTAAGTTTTAGGACTTCGCCCTTTAGGGTTTAGTTTTCAGTTTCAAGCTCAATTAATTTTTGATTTTGAGTTTGTTCGGTTAATGTTCTGGTATTAATTAATTGCTCCTTAAGGTCTTGATTTTCCTTAAGGAGCTGGTCATTTCTAGATTCAGATGCAAGCAATTTTTTATTTAAGACAGAAATAATTTTAAAGAACTTTTCATTTACTGAATCTAAATATACCTTAGTAGAGCCGTCTGAAAATAGTCCGATCTCTTGGCTCGACTCGTATTCGGAATCCTCGTCTTGCTCCGAGTCCGATTCTGGTCCGGTTGCCATCAGTGCGAGGTAGCTTGCATTCTTCGGTTGTTCATCGTCGGAATCGTCCGAGCTTTCATCCCACGTGGCTTGAAGAGTCTTCTTCTTTTTGTTCTTAGTGGGTTGGTTCTCCTTCTTGTAAGGGCATTCATGTTTGAAGTGCCCTTTTCTGTTACAGCCGAAGCAGATCATTTTGCTTTTACCTTCAGTGCTGGAGGGCTTCATTACCTTTTGAATATCTTTCTTTGAAAATTTGTTCTTCCTTCTGGTGAACATTTTTCTTACCAAGTTCACCAGTTGTTCTTCTTCATCTGAGTCAGAGTCTGACTTATCTTCAGTTTCTTCTTGAATTTTTCTCTTTGATTTGGCTTCTTTTGGTGAACCTGCAAATAAAGCTAGCCCTTTCTCGACCTTGGCGTTAGTTTGCTCATGCAACTCTAATTCACAAAATAGTTCATCCAGATTAATTTTTGAAAGGTTCCTAGAAATTTTATAGGCATCTATAATAGATGCCCATAGTGAATTTCTAGGGAACGCATTTAACGCATACCTTATGATGTCCCGGTTCTCCTGTTTGTGCCCGATCATGTGGAGTCCATTCAGTATGTCCTTGATCCGGGCGTGGAGTTGGCTTGCAGATTCTCCTTCCTGCATTTTTATATTAAATAACTTATTTAAAAGTAAATCCCTTTTTGTTACCTTGGCATCAAAGGTGCCTTCATGTAGTTCAATTAATTTGTCCCATAGCTCCTTTGCTGAGTCGGTTGGTCCAATTCTGTTTAGCTCCTCTTTGGTAAGTCCGCACTGGAGGGTGTTCTGGGCTTTGAACTCGGTCTGAGCCTTTTTCTTCATCTCTGGGTTCCATCTGTCGGGCTTCAGTGGAGCATTATTTCCCTCATCCATTGGCGGTGTGTAGCCTGTTTGAACTGCAAACCACTGATCCATGTCGGTCTTCAGATAAACCTCCATCCTTCTCTTCCAGTAGGGAAAGTCTTCCCCATTAAAGAGGGGAGGGCGGGCAATGCTATAGCCTTCACCTTGAGCCATCTGAAATAGACTACACAAAAACTTGTCCCAAGTCTAGGTCTTGGATTAGTAGTGTGGTAGAAAAAGGAGAAGAGAGAGAAAGAGTGACTCGAAATGGTGTTGCACCAAATTCGAGTAAAATCAAACGAACGGAAAAAATAATCCAAATCTAGGCAACAATACCTAATTTAGATCAAGTGTAGCGAAAAACCAAAACTCGAAAAAAAACTGGATTTCCCCCGGCTCTTATGGTGGTTGCACCGATACAGAGCGTACCAGGCTCTGATACCACTTGTAGGATCGATGCACGTGAGAGGGGGGGTGAATCACGTGACTTTTAAATTTAAATCAGAGTGCTTTAAAAAGCGTGCACAGCGGAAACGAAAGAAACGAAAAACAAACACACAAACACGAACGATTTTTACTTCGTTCGGAGCCTTCGGCGACTCCTACTCGAAGGCCCAGGTCCCTCGGACCTTTCCGTTGGGCAATCCACTAATACTCTCTACCGGTAAACACCGATAGAGTAGGCGAGTAGAAAGGAATTGAAAGTGTGACAACCCCACACTTTCAAGTAATTAAATGCAATAATCTATATATTAAAAAATTATCTTTTTACCGACGTCCGGAGTAGGTTGACTCTTTCGGGGCAGCTGGACGTCGTCGGCTCGAAGTGAAGCGTTTCCGGAGCAAGGCGCGAGCGTAGAAGAACTTGGAGGCTTTTGAAGAAGTGTTGTTCTGAAGAAGAGGGTCGAGGGCCCTTTATATAGGGCTGGGGGCGCCCGGGATGCTCGGGGCGCCCCCCCACGTGGCTTTCGATCCGGCGAGCCCTCTGGTCAAGGCTGATCTCTGCTTCTTCGGGATCACCTTTGACTGGGGCGCCCGACGCGCGCGGGGCGCCCGGTTTGACCGGTCAAGGCTTCATCTTCTTCGCGAGGGTGAGCTGCTGCAGCTGCCAGTGGCGTGGCACAGTGGGCGCCCGCGACACGCGGGGCGCCCGACGCGCGCGGGGCGCCCGAAACATCCGGGGCGCCCCCAAATGTGCTGCTGTCGGGGCGCTTACTTGCTCTGCTGACTTTGGGTTGACTCTGGGGCGCCCGAAACATCCGGGGCGCCCTGCTCAGTTACTGCCTCACTCCTTTGAGGCTCTCTGAGCTGCAGAAACACAGTCCTTCGGTCCTGCATCCAGGGTTAGTCCAAAACAGCAATTAATAAGTTAATTTACACAGCCTTGGCTGTCTTGGTTCTGACTTTGGGTCTCCAAAATGGAGCCCTAGGTCGAGCCGACGCCTAATGTTCCCTCAAGGGGAACGCGTCCTCACTGGTTCGCTCCTCCAGTGACTTAACGCACTTACCTTGTGCAGCTCTACTTGACTTCTTGACCCACCAGGACTTCCTGCCAAGGTTCAACCACCTTGGTCTTCCTGCCAAGTCTCAACCAACTTGGTCTTCAGCCAGTTGTCAGGTCCCGCGGACCCAACTGGACTTCCCGCCAGGACTCAACCATCCTGGACTTCAGCCTGGTGTCTGGTCCTAAGTCTTTCAACACTGCACACTTAGTAAAGAGGTTAAACACTAACAACCCTAACTTTAACCACTTTGTCATACATCAAAACCCGAGTTTGACCGTTAGTGCAAACTGCACCAACATGTACGAGATGTCAGTATGGTAAAGCACACCAATTACCATATTGGGAGTCAAACTTTAAAACAAAGGAACCATTAGAGTTAGTTCACTCTGATGTATTTAGGTCCGTTAAGCAACCATCAATTGGTGGTATGTGGTACATAGTGGCATTCATTGATGACTTTCCAATGTATGAATGGATTTTATTTATGAAAGAAAATTTTGATACACTTTCAATGTTCAAAGAGTTTAAGCAGTTAGTCGAAGGAGAATTGGGAAAGAAGACACATTGCTTGTGCATAGACAACGGGGGAGAATATAGCTCAAGAGAATTTTCTCAATACTTAAGAGAAAGTCGAATATACCATCAATACACATATGCCAACACACCATAATAGAATGGTGTAGCGGAAAGAAAGAATCAACATCTTGTAAAAATTTGTCGAAGTATGCTACATGACAACAATGTACTATTTTGAGCTGAAGCAATGAGGACTCTGAGAAATTATGGAACATAAAACCTACAGTTAGCTACTTTCGAGATTTGGTTGTGTATGTTATGTATTTGTTCCTGATCATTTACGAAGCAAGTTCGACAAGAAAGCTATTAGATATATCTTTATGGGATAGGATAGCCAAAGAAAGGGGTGGAAATGTTGCGATCCAACGAGAGAAAGATGTTACACTTTACGAGATATAGTGTTCGATGAAGCATCTTCTTGGTGGACCTTAGAGAAGGAGGTGTTGCCAGAATCTAAAGACTTTGAAGACAAATTGCAACAAAAGATGAAGGAGCATATAGTTCAACTTCAATCAAGTTCAGATGAATCAGGAGATTTAAATAATAATGATGTTGAGCAAAGAGTGACTCAGAGTCCTTGGAAAACCGACATATATCAACAACCAAATGAAGAAGAGAGGCCTAGTGAAATGAGAGAATTAACTCCATAATCTCAACTCCGAAGGTTAAGAAGAACACGAAGGTCAAATCCAAATTATGCAAATGCAGTCATAGTTGAAAAAGCAATAGAGCCTAAAACGTTTGAAGAAGCATCACAAAGTTCTAAGTGGGTGATAGCTATGAAAGAAGAGATTGATGCACTACAGCAAAATCAAACTTGGGATCTCACACTAAAACCAAGAGATATAAAACCCATTTCTTGCAAGCGGATTTACAAAATAAAGTGTCGTCCAGATGGGTCAATCGAGAGATATAAGGCATGATTGGTAGCTTGTAGCTTCTCTCAACAGTACAGACTAGACTACGACAAAACGTTTAGTCCAGTGGCAAAACTTACAACTGTACGAGTCCTACTTGGCACTTACAACCAACAAGGACTGGAATATGTGACAAATGGATGTGAAGAATGTTTTCCTTCATGGAGAATTGGATCGGGAAATTTATATGATCCAACCAAAAGGTTTTCAGAACCAACATCATCCTGAATATGCGTGTAAGCTGCGAAAAGTGCTTTACGGATTGAAACAAGCACCCAGGGCATGATATGGTAAGACTGCTGAATTTCTAACTCAAGTGGTTATTTAATAACATCGGTAGATTCTAGCCTATTTGTCAAATCAAATGAAGGAAAGCTAGCTATTGTGCTGGTATATGTGGATAACTTAGTCATTATAGGATCAGTGTCAGTCGATAGAGGGGGGGTGAATATGGACTCAAAATTATCTTGGAAATTCTCATCATTTGTTCGTCTTTCTATCAAAGTTAGTACGTAACGGAAATATAAAGAAAGACAAAAAACAACAGTAGAAATACTCGCGGGATTTACTTAGTTCCCAACCCCCAGGGTTAGTACATCCAAGTCTAAGTACTTAGCGTGAGTCCACTAGTGGTCTCCTTTCTAGACTTTCTGGAGGCGGAGAAACCCCTCTTATAGTTTAAAAAACAAACATAAATAGAAGCAATAATTACAACTTTGTAAATTAAAAGCAAACCAATCTGACACGAAGATCCGACCAATCTGGAAGTCCGAAGTGCAACGCACTTCCTCCTGGAGCCTCCTTGGTCGCAGAGCTTCGACTTTAGCGCGTTTGCTTCACACATAATGCTTTAGTGGATGTAGAAAGTGTTGTTGTGAAGTGAGGTGTAACACCTCTCTCTCCTTGGACTTAGAGGGAGGTCACAATTTCTTTCTCCTACTCTATACCAGTCGACTGATGGAGGAGCAGTCGATTGGTGTCAGTCGACTCCTGGTCCAAGATCACTCGACCAATCTTTCTGTTCAAAATTTGGCTATGGACCAGTCGATTGGTGGGACTTCCAGTCGACTGATCAGTCGACTCCACCTGGATTTCACTCGACCAATGTTTCTGTTCCCTTGAATTCACTGAGGTCAGTCGACTGCTATCACGAGCAGTCGACTGGAAATTCTAGAATCTCATTTCTAGACTTTAGAAACATTTGAATAACTCAATGAATACACCTCTACTTCAACTATAGTTAGAACTCATATTCATTTTACTTGTGCTAGTTCATGAACCATCTAGTATGCAACTCAAGTAGTAAGATAAAACAACTCAATCTTATAATCTTTGCAGAATTAACACTACTATCATGGAACTTAAGCAATAAATGATAAAGTTCTACTACTTAGAACTTAGAGCACTAGCAAGTCTCATCCCAAGTTCTCGCCCCACGGTTCCGCCGCCACTGACACCAATCATCCTTCCGTTAGCCTCCTTGACTTATATCCTTTCTTTACCTTTATCTACAGTAAAAGGATGCAAACTATAAGCAAATTGCTTAGTAAATATATCCTAGTCTCACAAAACATGCAATCGATATTAAACATGTTAGGATCTTACCGTTAAGCTAGAGGGGGGAGGGGTGAATAGCTTACTTTCGATTTTTCTTCCTACAAGTTGTTAGTGCACAAGCGAAAACACAATGAAAATGAAAATAAAACTAACAACTAATAGAACATACCAATTTACGTGGTTCGGAGATAAAACTTCTACTCTACGACTGTCCGTAAGGTGGATGATCCCGATCCTTCGGTGGATGATTTCCCGGAGCACCTTCGGCTAGCTCTTGTCGCTCTTTGAGGGTGGAGAAATCTTGCCACAAACCTTGGACAATCCCTGAGCACTGTAAGCTACTAACCAGCTTTAACTAAGCAAGTTTCGCCGTGAAGAAACAGCCATAAACGAGCTCCCTTAAATAGAGCTCGAGGTTGATATAACCGCAAGACCAGTCGACTGATCCACTCTGAATTCGAATTTCTCCGCCTGTCATTTCGAATTTTGGTCACCATCAGTCGACTGGTCCTGGACCAGTCGACTGATCTTTCTGTGGACCCTATCAATCGACTGGTCCCTCACCAGTCGACTGGTCCACTCCCTAAGTCTAGGGTTACCCTTCCCGAGTACATTTCTCTCAGCACTCGAACCCTCACGACTTAGCCCTCGAGTACAATCCCTCAACACTCGAAACTTGACGACCTGGTTGACTCTTCATCCAGCAGCCTCGATCTGTTGCCTTCAAGCCCTCTTCGACTTTGGCTCTCGTCCCTCTGATGCGCACACAAGCCCTCGACATGCCTTCATATCATCCTTCATGTATGCCTCGAAGTCCGCTTCCCTCAGCTCATCATTCCTGCTCTAGCAGCCTCAACCTGTTGCCTTCAAGCCCTCTTTGACTTTGGCCCTCGTCCCTCAGATGCACACACAAGCCCTCGGCTTGCCTCCATGTCATTCTTCACGTACGCCTCGAAGTCCGCTTCCCTCGGCTCATCGTCCCTGCTTTGTCCATGGTCCCTCGGATGCGCACACAAGCCCACGACTTGCCTCTATGCCACCCTTCACCGTACCTGAAGACGTCCAACCAAGTCTATGTGTATCCTGCAAATCTGCACACTCACATACACATATTAGATTAACATGAAATCCTAACTTAATCATATTGACACACAAATCAAAACTCATGATCCTCCCGATCATACTTGGGTCGATTGCCCCAAAAATCTCCCCTTTTTGATGTGTGGCAATATGTTTACGTTAGGTAAAATAACAACAATAACAATTGAAAAATAAAGACATAGCACATTAAGAGACATAAACATGCCCTCCCCTTAACCTATGCCCTCCAAAAAATTTTCAATTTTTTCACAACACTAAATTAAGTTAAACCTAACTTAAAACCACAAGTTCTCCCCTTTGACACCATCAAAAAGGTTGCCCCAAGCAATCCTAACCCTAGTGTCAATGAGAACACCTTTCTATTTCTGAAAAACCCTTAGAAATCAGAAAACAACAAGATCAGTTAACTGCCCCTGCAACAGTCGACTGGTCTCTGCAATTTACAAACCCATAGAAAGTTCAGTTGACTTCCCCAAGGGAAGTCGACTAATACAGTCCAAACTGAATTTTCCAGCCAAATTTTAGAAACCCCTAGAAAATTTCACAAAATTTGAAAAATTTTGAAATTTTGCAAGCATATTTGTTAAGATATATTCTACCTTAGAAAAATATAGTTTCATGAAAAATACCAAATATGCTTGACTTTTGACACAAACTCTAATTCTTTAAAAATGTATCATTTTGTATCAACTTTTATCATAACTTTGAATCTATGTGTTTGCCAAGCCTATCCTATACCATTTAAAACATAGAATTGTTTTCAAATCTTCCCCTTCTTTTCATATAATTTTCCAAGATAAAACACCCAATGAAACCTCCCCCTTTTCATCCCTTAACTCTAGACATATACATGTATATGAAAATTTCCTTATGCCCATAATAGCAAGATAAAAACATTCCATATGAGCAATATCAAGTCATGAATTGAAAACTCATATAAGCAATATGAAAGCTTAAATAGAAGTGTCATGTAAAGTCATACTAAAGCATAAAAAGTGTCACAAGGGTCATAGCCCCGATGTTTTCAAATATTACAATACTAAATTAAGTGATTGAGAGATAAAATATAAAAACCCAAGCTACACATCTCAACACTAGCACCACCAACTCAATCTGCACTACATGTCATCGCCTAGAGGAGGAGGAGGAGGGGCCTAATACATGAGATTTCAATGCTGCATCATCACATACATCTCATCCTGGCGCTGCTGGAACCTCTGAAAACTCTCCATGAGCCTGTGCACCTCTGCCTGAGTGTCAACCTGCTGCTGCTGAAACGTCTGAAAGTTCTCCCTAAGACCATGCACTTCTGACTGTAGGAGGGAGAACTGCTCCTGTGTAACCCCAACAGCAGCTGCAGTAGGCTCCTCATCATCTGAACTAGAAGAAGTAGGATGCTGTCGCCAGACCATCACCCCCTGCTGGCACTCAATCCCGCCAAGGACAGCTGTCGTGAACCGATCTAATCGTAGTCCTTGGGCAGACGATGTACCTGACCCCTAGTAGTGCAAATACCTCCAGACTCAAAGAATTCGGTCAAAATGTGACAGAATGACATGTAGATTTTCCCTTGACCTCATGTGAATAATGGACAATGGATGCAAAAACATGCAAGGTGATATCAATATCTAGCTGTCTCTCTAATGCATACATCATTACCAAGTGAGGCAATCGAATCTTCGACCTTCCCTTGGTGAAATAGGTAAAATGCAATCTAAGACAATTTTATACAATACGTTGCTAAACGGATTTATGCGCTTAGCCTCAAAAATACGCTCTAGAGGAGGTTGATGTCTTTCAAAATAATGTTGGTGGATTTGATCAATAGTAACATTAGGGAAGGTGAAGAGCTCGATAACTTTTGGAAAACATGTAAAGGGATTATCGGAAGCCCTACACTCTAAAAATATTCCTAACATTGCAGGTGAAAAGGGGATGGTCACTCCTGCGACCATGGACTCATAAGCCCCATCATCGGGACTAATGCATGTAAGGTTAGCATAAAACTCTTTACACAGGTCAAGGTTAACATAGTGCTGACAATAGACCAGCTGCTCTAGACCAAAATAGGTGATCATCTCAGCAATGTGGGGGGGGGGGTTTCTCTTGGAAATAGGACCCGTTAAGATACCTACAATTCATAATACAAAGTCGGCATTTGTAAATCTCCGTCAGCATTCCTCGGAACGGAATCGAGGTGTCTCAGGATCTATAGGACGCTGTTGGGATGATCCCTCACCCAGCCTTCTCTTTTGGACAACTTTAAAATGCAATTTACCCATGCATACATCAAAAATGACCCAAATGAAGAGTAAAAACAAGGAAACCATGCAAAAGGGAGAGAGTTAGCCATGAATCTTGAATTTATTGTGAGAAGTGAGGCAAACAACTCGTTACCTTTTCCCTGCTCGTTGCATGGTGAACAATGATCGTGATTGACTCAAAGAAGATGCCCTTCTTGCCCTAGACTTAGATCTGAGTTGGAGGAAGACTAGGAATATGATTTTAGGGCCTTGAGAAATCTTGGAGTAGAAGGGGAGGTCGAGGGAGAGAAGAACTCACAGGGGATGCCGCTGAAACCCTAGGTTCGGCCACCCCCGCATAGCTATTTCTTTTAAATAAATCGCAGATCAGTCGACTGCCCAGGGGTAGTCGACTGGTATCTTCGAATACCTGAGTTTCTGATTTGCACTAGACTAGTCCACTGATTCTGAACCAGTCGACTGGTACCCTAATTCCAGCTTTTATGTCCTAAATTCAGAAATGTATAATTAATTCCACAAATCTCCAAAAAATCTGAAATTTCATGGAGAGATTTGTGACATCTATGTCTACTTGGGAAAAATACGTTTACAAGTAAATCTATCCCCAATCCCAAGTTTGATACGAAATCCAAAACTATCTAATTTGTTCAATTCATCCTTGGCCTAAAGTCCTAGTTTTGATCTCTTCTTGATGTATTTTCTCATCCTCAACCTCAATGTATCCTTAGCATTGATTTATATGACATCTACACATTGAAAACTAATTTCCATGCAATATAGTCCCATTGTCATCTTTTCATCGATAAAACTCCCTCTTGATGTGCCAACTCCCTAGGATTAAGACTCAAGTGAGTCTTCCAAATCCTTTGGCACATTTTCCAGTCCATCAAGTCTCCTTGGAGAAATCCTCCTGAGATCCATTGGCCATGGATCCCATCTTGACTTCTAGAGCTCTCCCTTGAGCTCTTATCCTTAGTCACCTCCCTAGGTGACTCATCTACAAAGGCAAGACTACACCGGTGTACCTCCGGTGCTTCTTGACCTACAACTTTGACTCTCTTAACCTTGTATACTTTTTCCTTGGTTAAGTTCTTCTTCTCTCCTTTAAATGGCTTTTACTTGCCATTTTTGGCCTTCCCATTGATATAATCATATGACATTCTTGCATATGACTTTCTACTAACATTTGATCTCCTAGATTGATATCCTAGACCCGATCTATCATTGTTAGGGATTTGACTGTCCAACACCATGTCTAAGCCCTTAGATCCACCAGTAAGTCTATCTAGGGGTTTCTCCAATTTATCAAGCCTTGCCCTCAAGTCTTGATTTTCCCTTTCTAGGTTCTTAACCTTAGTATCACCATGTCCACTTTGGACATTTCTAGATCTATCCACTTGTCTAGGCATGTGTCTCCCTTTCTTAGGGTTAATACCTTGGTCCTTAAGTTTAACAATCCTAGATTTATTATGATACATGTGTTCCTTAGGATTTTGAGGTATAATATTAATCCTATTTCTATCATAATATTTAAATCCAAAATTACGCATAGGCAAGCAATTTTCATTATTCCTAATACACATAGAGAAATTTGAAACATTCTTAAAGTTAGGGATTACCTCCCTTACTCTTGTAACTCCCCCTTGATGTGAGCTTTTCTTCTTTTCTTTTTTTTCCCACTTTCACAAATGCTCCAATTTCTTGAGCTCTCCTTTTCTTGAACATTTAGTATGATAATGCCCTAGCTCTCCACATGTGAAGCATCTAATGTGCTTTTTCCCTTCCTTTTCCCTGCAACCCAAATTAGATTTCAAAGGAATTGACATGGGTTTAGGGTTTACCTCCTTTTTACCTAATGGACACTTGTCCTTGTAGTGTCCCTTCTTGTTGCATCCAAAGCAAATGATATGATCTTCTGTCCTTACTTTGGTGGAGGTTGAGGCTTCTTCTTGCTCCGGTATTGAAGAGGGTCTCTCCTCCCCCTCAATTCTTGAAGTGGAGACCTCTTCTTCTTCCCTTGATGAAGTGGATGTTCTTTCACTCTCTTGTGCCACTTCACTTGCGGAGATGGATGCCTCTTTTTCTTTTTCTTCTTTCTCTTCTTCTTCAGATGTTAAACTTACTTCCTTGGGCTCTTCCACTAATTGATCTTGTGTAGAGTTTTCATGGAATGCTATCACCTTGTTCATAACTCATGTGCACTTTGATATTCACCTACACCACTAATTATATTATTGGGCAAAATATTAACTAAAATTGAAATTACCGTTTCGTTTGCCTTTGCTTGTGCTTGTTGCTCCTTGTTCCAATATCTTGGTCGGAGCTTTTTCCCGTGCTTATCCTTTGGAACTTCAAATGGTTCTTCAAGTGCAAACATGTAGTTCCAATCCATGCCGAACCAAGTCTTCGTCCGCATCCTCCAATAGTCAAAATCCTCGTGATCATATGGAGGTGGAACATTGATGTCATCACCCAACTTTTCTTCAATCGTCATCTCCTCTAGCTTTTTGCTCTCTCGGTGGTTAGTCCGTAGATGAGCGAACCTTCGCTCTGTTGTCACTAGTTAGGATCTTACCCTTAAGCTAGAGGGGAGAGTGAATAGCTTACTTTTGATTTTTCTTCCTACAAGTTGTTAGTGTGCAAGCGGAAACACAATGAAAATGAAAATAAAACTAACAACTAATAGAACACACCGATTTACGTGGTTCGGATATGAAACTCATACTCCATGGCTGTCCGTAAGGTGGACGATCCCGATCCTTCGGTGGATGATTCCTCGGAGCACCTCCGGCTAGCTCTTGTCTCTCCTTGTGGGTGGAGAAACCTCGCCACAAACCTTGGACAATCATTGAGCACTCTAGGATACTAACCAACTTTAACCAAGCAAGCTTTGCCAAGAAGAAACAACCATAAATGAGCTCCCTTAAATAGAGCTCGAGACTGATATGACCATTACCAGTCGACTGATCCACTCTGAATTTGAATTTCTCCGCCTGTCGTTTCGAATTCTGGTCACCATCAGTCGACTGGTCTTGGACCAGTCGACTGATCATTCTATGGACCCTATCAGTCGACTAGTCCCTCACCAGTCGGTTGGTCCACTCCCTAAGTCTAGAGTTACCCTTCCCAAGTGTAAGATGTGTACACTGAAAGACATGACTTTTATTATATGAACATCTTTTATGAAAAGAGAATCACACTACACTAGGTGTTTGTTTATAATAGTACATACATGAAGTCCCATTGTTTAGCATTGTAGATAACATGGTGTGTAGTGTCACACGGAAGATCATGTTATCAGTGCCTTACTTAGCATAAATAGAGGCTCACAACCTAGATGGATTTGGACAACCCATTGGGATGGTTGTAGTGTAGTCAGGTGTGGTTGGTCTTGACCATAGGACTACACTAGTGTGCTATGAGTACATTGAGTAGGACCGAAACCCGAGGTTATCTGATTTGTACTGACTAGATGATTGGATAGGACCTCAGTTGTTATTATGGAGTACGGTCCCTTAATCCCGAAATAATATCGGGCATATATTATTAATTATTGTTTCTTTGATTTGTCAATGGGCGAGATCTATTCTGTTAGATTGACAGACCCGATAAGTTGGGAAATAATATTAATAATATGATGTGCTGATGATTATTGATAGAATACATGTCCTGGAGAGTCAGAATGATGATTCCCCCTTGATGAGCTCAAAAGGTTCATCATGCCAAACCCTGTAGGTGGATTTGATCCGGCACGCTGATAAGGTTGAGTGGTACTAATCAAGGATCCAGAAGTTAATTAATTTAAATTGTCAATAATTTAATTAATTAACGGGCATGCGCGATCTTAAACACGGGGGGATGGATGACTCGTAATATGTGGAGCCCATATGAAAATATGGGGGTTGGTGAGGTGAGTTCAATTAGGATCCTTTAGTGGAATGGATCCTAATTAATGGATCGGGTTTGGATCCATTAGCAGGCCAAGAACCAACTCCTCCTCTTGGTCCCTGCCTTAGCCCTATAAATACCCTATGAGATCAAGAAACCAAACCAATTAATCAAACCCAAGAGCCAAGGAAAAACCCTCACCCTCTCCCTCTCTCTTTCTCTCTCGGCGCCGAATAGGGAGAAGGGATCTCCCTTCGGTTTCCTCTATTCCTCCTCCACCAAGCTTTGGTCGAGACTCAAGGAAGCAAGGAAGGAATCTCTTCTACCTTGTTTGAGGCTCGAGATGGGCTGAGGAGGCACCGGCGAGGAGAAGAAGAAGGCGCAAGGGCTGCCTTGTGGCGGCGGCGCAAGAGGGAAGAAGAAGGAGATTGAGGGGTTTTGTGGCTGAGAAGAAGGTTGTTCCTTGTCTTCTTCTTCTTCATCTTCCTCTCAAGGTGTACCGCTGATCCGGAGGGCTTGGAGCTAGCTCCGGTGGACGGCAGCGCAAAGGGAGTGGAGGAGGTTCCGGCGGCGCAAGCCCTAGGGTTTAGGGTTTTCGACCAGATTGAAGAAGGGGTTAGGTTGGGACTTTTGGTGATCTTAGATCGTGGTAGATCATCGTCCACACAACGTCCACGAAGGGAGGGACATAGGATAGAAGACCGCGAGGTGATCGGAAAGGTATAACTTTCCATAAGCTTCTTTGTATTTCCTTATGTCGTACATGTGTTGTGTGGATATGTCTCGTCATTTTATGTGTAAGAATTTTATGTTTTGCTTGCAAAATATATTTAATAAATTCTTAACTGGACCTCGACCATAAACACAAAAGCTGGCGATCAACTCGTCGCTTTTTCCATGGTCGAACGATTGAGCTGTAACACCCCAATTTTTCCCCATATATAATGTTATGAATTCATGGAACATTATTATGAAATGTCATGATGGGCTTGGTTTAATGGGCTTTGATGTGGATTAGTGCAACAAGTGATAAAAAGAAAATGTAGAAAGGAGGAAGCAAGGATCGAACCTTGAACCTCCTAGTTGCACTAACCATGTCTTAACCATTGCACCAAAGATGTTTCATGTTGGAAGAATAAGAAATGTGCTGGTTAAAGCTAGGGAAGTGAAGAGACATCTCCCTTCATGAAAGTAGTATAAATAAGAGAGGGGGAAAGAAGTTTCATTCTTCTTCTTACCCACTCTAAAAATTGAAACTTAGAGCCCTCTCCTCCTTCTTCATTTTTCGAAAAGTACACCCTAGGGTTCTAACCCTAGGAAATTGGAAGGAAGAAGATCTCATCCAAGGATCTTGCCCTCTACTAGGGCCAAGGGTTCTATAGAAGTTTTAACAAAGAGAACTCTCACCCTCCTTCAACCAAGGGTGTCCTAAAGATTTAGAGAAAGTGAAATTCAAGCGAAAGGAAGTAAGTATCCCCTCGCCTGCAGTGTAATTGTTGGGCATGATTCTTTTGTTCTCTTGTTTTCGAAATGGGGGATTGACCTTGTGTAAGTTTCGGCCACCCCTTAGGGGAAAGCCTTGGTTACTCCTTGATGCATGAGAAGACCCCTTGGGACTTAGGGTATATGTATATGTTATTTCCCTTCATGATGTTATGAACAAAACCCTAAGGTTTTGCCCTTATGTAGGTTTCGGCCACCACCAAGGGGAAGGCCTTGGCTACTCCTTGATGCATGAGGAGACCCCTTGGAACTTAGGATATATATATATGTGTTGTCTCTCTTCATGTTGTGATGGGAAAAAAAACTAGGGTTGAATACCATACACCATTCGGCCATGAACAAAACCCTAGGGGTTAGTGAGGGTTGAATTATCCTATAATATATTCATGCTTAGTATATTGTATGATGGTGTATACAAGGTGTTTGTATAAATATTTGTATGAATGTTTCATTGCAAAAAACCCTAATTCCCCCTACCCTATGACTTTCGGCCAACACCCTAAGATTAGGGTTTGTGAAGGTTTAACTCCACTATGGGATATGCTTATGTTTAGTAAGATGATATGTATATGTATGTGATGTTTAAATGGAATGCTTGATTGGAAAAGAACTTAACTTTCCTTAGCATGTAAATTCCGGCCAACATGAAACATTAGGGTTTGTGAAGGTTGATTACCCCATGATGTATGCTAGGCTTGGTAGGATACATGATGTGTATATATATGTGAGGCTTGTATGAGATGTTTGATGTCAAAAAAACCTAAGCTACCCCTAATCTACATCATTCGGCCAACCCTAGGTTTAGGGTTGGGAAGAATTGAATCAACTCATGAAGCATGCTACCACTTCCTATGATATGAAGATGATTTATGTGATCAATCTTGTCATATATAAAGTATGTTTGAGTGGTTGAATTATGATGTATGTATGAGCATGTCTTATAGCCCATGGGGCACCCTTATGAATTGCATATGATGTGTATGATAAAATGCTTGAAAGGATACTCCACTAAGAATGGGATCAAGAGCACCCCTCATGTTGTGTGGTGTGTCCCTGTGGGATCAAGAGCACCCCTTATGTTGTGTGGTGTGTCCCTATGGGATCAAGAGCACCCCTTATGTTGTGTGGTGTGTCCCTATGGGATCATGAGCACCCTTGAAGAGTGGTGTGTCCCTTGAGAATGGATTTGGAATACTCCTTAACATATATGTAAAAGCATGATAAGTATTTTACTTTGAAAGTTGTGTACCCGACTCGGAAGGGGGTCGTTAAACAAATCCGGGGTACATGTTAACTGAAGGTCATGGCTCCGGTAGGACGGAAGGGTCCTGCTCTAATTGGTTGGTGGCTCGCTATGGGAACGCGCTTGATGTGGTACACAACTGGGCCCTATACGATGTTAAAATATTTTTAAGTAATACCTTTATGGAATTGTTTTGAAAACATTTATTATATGTGAAGGGTATGCTTAAGATACTTTATACTGCTTGCTTAGAAACCTTGATGTTTAGTATGCTATGATAAACTCATGCTTATGATTCCTTATGTGTACATGTTATGTTCTTCCGTATGGATTTTGCGAGTAGGACAGGATCCTTACTAAGCATTTGTGCTTACTAGTCTATGTGTTGTCTTATGCTGCAGATCAGGGTAAGGGACACTTAAACTAAAGGAAGAGGCAGGAGGGTTGAAGATGTGTGGGGTGGTGGCTCGGGAAAGAATGATTCTATATCTACTTTACTATGCCTATGTTAATGTTTTCTTGATAAAGAATGTTAGTGATTAGGATTGGTACTCTTGAATGTTAGTGATTACTCTTATACTTGTTATGTATTACTAAGCTTGCTATGCACCTACCATGTTCTAATCATTAAAGCATGATATCTGATTGACATATACTGACTAGTATGCTTAGCACCTGTAAATATCACTTGATAGTTTTAAACAATCATGTTCAGTACTTAGTCCTTGCACTTGTGTTTTAATTTTATGAAAAATTATATGATTGATTGTACGTAACCCTACCCCGAGAGTAGATATAAGGGCGGGCGTTACATGAGCAAAGTGCAAGGCCAATTTTGGTAATTGTCTGAGTTGCAACTTTGGATCGTTCGATACAGCACGAGACGGTCAATGGGAGACGACTCTCTTTACAGATTAAATTTTAATCCATAGGCATGGAGAGGTTTCAGATCGACTTGGTATTCGCTAAGGAAACCCGCCATGCTATACCCAACAATTGGTATCAGAGCTGAGGTTTCCGGCTTTGTGTGTTTAGGATTGGTTATTTTTGTAATTTTTCATGCAATTTTATTTTGATGATTCGTGGATGTGTGTAGCCTAACTTTGTATTGCAGGTGCGAGATTCCAACTTCATGGCCAAAATATTATTTGTGTGAATGTGTGCAATTTTTGTAATAAATTAATCCTCGGGGTTGATGAGGCTAGGTATTTAATTTTTGTAATTAAATACGGCACATGTTTAGCCGAATTTTTTATTTTACAGTTGATCTAGATTTCATGTACACTCCCTTGTGGAGTATAGGATCAATGATGTAAATAATTAACTCTTCATTTCGGCACGGAGAACCCTCAAGGTAGCATGCGTAAAAGGAAGGAAGAAGTGGACGAAATGACAACACGACTGGAGGCATATGAGAGACCAAGGGGCTATGAAAGTTGGAAAATCTAAGATTTTTCACTATTATTGTTTTCATGATGTTGGTTCTGTGCTTGGTTGTGTGGTAGTGCTAGAAAATTCCTCGAGATAAATTACTAAGTGGGAGAGGGACCCTAAGGGTCCCATGACTTCCATTACAATTCGATAAGTGATGTGAACAAGTCTGCGCGTCAACTTTGAGTGCCTTCCTCCCCATCGGATGGACTTGTTCTGCGGATCACTGGGTCGAAAAAGACTGTAGAAAATTATTGAAGACCGTGTGGACTTCCCCATCGGAAGACACATAATCTGAAATAATTTTGTTGGTGTCGTGTAATGGTGCACACTTAGATGCGAATAATAGTATCCTCCCCATCGGAGTCACTGCTGTTATTCTGCAGAGCAGATGAAAACCAACTATTGATCTTATTTGTCAAAAAGTTAGGTTGACAAGATAGTAAGATCAATGGGTAAAACCTCCTCTTAGAATGTAGGGATTCGTATACGTCCACACCATCGTGGCATGCAAATTTCTCGGTGTACAGGGGTGTTGGTGAAATTCGAAAATTAATTGTTTTAAGGAATCAATTTATTTTCGATTTCTAAAGTAGTATATGTTGTGATTCTCAGGTTTTTCATAAATGACTTTTACTCCACTTGCAACCATTCTTAAGGACAATAAACTTACTGGCCCTAATTATATTGACTGGAAGAGGAACCTAGACATTGTCCTCACTGCTGAGGAGTACAAATTTATACTCTTTGAAGAATGTCCGAAAAAGACTAGAGAAGACTCTGGTGAAGAGTTGAGGGAGTGTTATAGGAAGTGGAAAAAGGCAGATGAGATGGCGCGGTGTTACATTCTGGCATCGATGTCGAATGTGCTGCAACATTAGCATCTAGCCATGCCCACTGCCAGTGACATGATGCTGAACCTCAAGGACCTCTTCAGGCACCAAGGTCGAGCTGCAAGGCAAAGTGCAATGAAGAGTCTGATGTCAACCACTATGGTTAAAGGGACACCCGTTAGGGAGCATGTCCTAAAGATGATGGCTCATCTCAATCAGATTGAGGTTCTTGGAGCTGAAATCGACGGGGATTCCCAGGTCAATATCATACTCCAGTCTCTACAGAAGAGTTTTGAGCAGTTCAACCTCAACTATAATATGAATAAGAAGAATTATACGTTGGGTGAACTGCTAAGAGAACTCCAGGCAGCGGAGTCACTTTTTCAGAAGAACACACATGCCTTAGTGACTCAAAAGGTTTCTACTTCTGAGCTGAAAGGTAGGAAGAAGAAGAAACGAGGTGGGTTCAAGAAGGCAGGTGCATCGCAAGGACCCCGGACTGGTGTGAAGAAGCCAAAGGGCAGGTGCTTCACATGCAAGGAAACTGGGCACTGGAAGGCGGACTGTCCCCATCGTAAAAGCAAAGGTATTTCTTCAACCTTAGTCGTTGAAACATGTTTGGCGGCGCTATCTACCAGTACTTGGTGTGTAGATACAGGAGCTACTAACCATGTCTGCAATACTTTGTAGGGGTTCCAGGAAACCCGACGGCTGGCGAATGAAGAAATAATGGTCTGTTGGTGCAGAATGCACCCAGGTCAAACCTGTGTTTTGATAATGGCAACAGAGGTCAAAAGTTAAGTCTTACTTGTTTTCTAACAAGTTGCTCTAGTGTGCAGGAAAAGTCCTAGCGAAGGACTGCTAGGCACTGGCGAAGGAATGCCAGGGTAAAAAGCCCTAGCGAAGGACTGCTAGGCACTGGCGAAGGAACGCCAGAGTCAAAAGCCCTAGCGAAGGACTGCTAGGCGCCAGGCGAAGGACAGCCTGGGACTGAAGCCCTAGCGAAGGAATGCTAGGCACCGGGCGAAGGGCAGCTCGGCATCCAAGACCTGACAAAGGACCGTCAGGCAAAAGTCCAACCAGAGGAACGGTTGGCATCAGGTAAATTCTCCCGAGAGGAGTAGGTGAGGACGCGTTCCCCGTCGAGGGAACAGTAGGCGTCGGTTCGACCTAGGGCTCCATTTTGGAGGCCCAAAGTCAGAACCAAGACAGCTAAGGCTGTATAAACTAACCACTTAATGTCTTGTTGTGTTTTGGACTAACCCTGGATGCAGGACCGAAGGAACGAGTGTCTGCAGCTCAGAGAGCCTCAAAGGAGTGAGGCAACAGCTGACCAGGGCGCCCGGAGTGTCCCGGGCGCCCCCAAGGTGAACACAAAACACACAAGTAAAAAAGCAGCTTCAAACAGTACAACTCCCGGGCGCCCCCTGCGCTCCGGGCGCCCCCTGCGCTGCGGGCGCCCCCAGCACCAACTGTCGAAGCAGCTCTCTTCGAAGCCAGATAACACTTTGACCCGGTCAATCCGGGCGCCCCGAGCGCTCCGGGCGCCCCGGTCAAAGCTGATCCCGAAGATAAAGGGATCAGACGCTGACCGAGACTTTGGCGGATCAAAGGCCACGTGGGGGGGCGCCCCCGACGTCCCGGGCGCCCCCAGGCCCTATATAAAGGGCCCTCGACCAAGGCTTCAAGAGATCAACTCACTCAACGTCTCAAAGCTCTTCTGCTCTCGCGCCTTGCTCCGGAAACCTTCCAACTCGAGCCGACGACGTCCCGCTGCTCCGAAAAAGTCGATCTACTCCGGACGTCGGTAAAGAAGAGGGTTTTTTATTATTATTTACTACACTTATTTTGTAATCAAATTTTGTAAACTGTTTACGCCGTATATAGAATTGCCCAAAGTAAACGGTCAACGACTGTGGGCCTTGGAGTAGGAGTCGACACAGGCTCCGAACCAAGTAAAATCGACTGTGTCTCTGTGTTGTGATTTTTAATTTCCGCTGCGTACTTGCTCTAAAAGTTTCGAAAAACGATTTCCGATATTCACCCCCCCTCTATCGGTTTTCTCGATCCAACAAGTGGTATCAGAGCGGGGAAGTTCAAACTTGGTGCAACCACCAGTTTGAAAATTTTTTTCGGATTTTTATTTCTTTTTCTCATTCGAATTTTTTTTAACAAAAAAAAGGGTTTTTTTTAATATTTTATTATCCTTATCCCGCACTACTAATCCAAGACCAAGTCTTGGGATATTTTTTTGTTAGTTTTCTCTTACAGATCAAATGGCCATACAAGAGGGATTCAGCACCGCCAGACCTCCACTTTTCAGTGGAGAAGACTTTTCTTACTGGAAAAGTCGAATGGAGGTCCACCTGAAAACTCAGGTGGACATGTGGATCATCATCCAGTCCGGACTGGAGATACCCAAAAATGCTGATGGACTTCCTCAAAGCTACACAGAGTGGGACACCGCTCTGAAACGAAAAATCGAAGCCGACGCTAAAGCGACTCAGACTCTTCAATGCGGATTGACGAAAGAGGAGCTGAACCGCGTGGGCCCCTTCAACAGTGCCAAGGAGCTGTGGGCAAAATTGATCGAGCTGCACGAAGGGACATCAGATACTCGGATCAGTAAGAGGGATCTGCTCCTGAACAAACTCTATACCATCAAGATGGCCGACAACGAAACAGCAGCCCAGCTCCACGCACGAATCCAAGAGTTGATGAACGGTCTTCACACTATAGGTCACAAGGTTGAAAACCGTGACTTAATAAGGTATGCCTTAAACGCTTTCCCTAGAAACACCTTGTGGGCATCTATGGTAGATGCATACAAGGTCTCAAGGGATCTTTCAAAAATAAAATTAGACGAATTGTTTTCCGAACTAGAACTGCACGAACAAACTAACACCAATATGGTCGAGAAAGGTATTGCTTTCGTTGCAGGTAAAACTGGAAGGACAACAAAGAAGAAGCCTGAACCTGAACCCGAGTCTAACTCAGACTCAGACTCAGAAGACGAAGAAGGAGATCAAACTAAGCTGGTCCGACTAGCCCGAAGCTACTACAAGGAGCTGAAGAACCGAACCAACAAACGGAAAATCAGCCGAAGAAAGGACGAACCAGCTGAACCCGCGAATGACAAAAACAAGCCCAACGTAACCTGCTACGAGTGCAAGAAGAAGGGCCACTACAAGACAGAATGTCCAAACTTAAAGGAAATCAAAAAGACAAGAAGAAAGAAAGCGCTCCAAGCAACCTGGGACGAATCTTCCTCAGAAGAAGAAGAAGAAGCACCCCAATCAAACCTACTAGCTCTGACCGCCTCAGAAAAAGTCGAGACTGAGTCAGAATCAGAACAGGACGACGGCGAGCTGACCTTTACAGAAGACGGCGAAATTAAGGTAACTGGTTTCAATAGATGTCAATTAAGTGAACTAATTTCATTTCTTTCTCGAGATTTGGCAAAAGCCAAACTCCGAGTCGAATCCCTCCGACAGGAAGTAAAACTCCTGAAAGAGGGAGCTGACTCTAAACCCTTAACCGAGAAGGTTCAGGAAGGAACTCCTACTCAAGTTGAAAAACTTGAAAAGGAGAACTCCTCCCTGAAAACTCAGGTTAAGGATCTTAGATCAGCTTTAGAACGATTTACATCTGGTTCCAAGGGTCTTGACATGATCCTTGGAAAACAGAAATCAGTTCTAAATCGATCCGGACTTGGCTATAGAACCAAATCCCGACAAAGATCTTACTTTGCTGTACTGAATCAGTCCAGAGGTAAAATTCAGGCATGGGTACCTAAACTATACCTGAACAAACCAACTGGATCAAATCAGTATTGGATCCCCAAGGACAAGATTCACATCTTGCCTAACCATCACCGTGGCTTTAGTCCAGGGGGAGCCAAACTGAAAACAATATTCATTATTAGATAAGAATTTAATTCGTGATTGCAATTGCTTGATTGATTGTTTATTTAAAATTCCTGCAATTTACCATGCTTAGATTTAGGAATGGTTAGTATAAGGACTGAACAAACTTAACTGAAACTTGACAACATAGTATTGGGTGGAGGTGAGATGATAGTACGTTAGGGAAGCCAATTTGGCGGAACTAGCCGAAGCTACCGATCCAAGACCCAAACTAGTTAGACCAGAAATTTTTCAAAGAATAATTTTGAAAATGAAATTTCATTAAAAGGCTTTGTCAAGGAAAGGGTGGATGATCCCATAAGGCTACGGCCAAAGAAGGCCTAGTGCCTCGCCAAGACCTGGAAGCCAATTTTTGAAATTCAAATTCAAATTATTTTTTTTCAAATTCGAATCTAACACAAAATTTCAGTTATTTGTAGATTTAAACATCTTTTCAAAAATTTCAAAATTAATTAAGTTTTCAAAATTTAATTGTTTTCAAAATTAATCAAAATTTTCAAAATAGTCTTAACTATCAAAACCTGTCTCACGAAACCTATAAGGCTAACGTGATTGAAAACCCTAGATTTGGGTGAGACAGACTAGGCAGTGAAACTCAATTTAAGCTATTCCTGACTCTAATTGGATCCAAATCAAGAAAACTCTTTATGTGTAGGAACATAAAGATTTGGACCAATGGATGTTGGATAGCGGTTGCTCCAGACACATGACTGGAGATAAATTGAAGTTCACCAAGCTCAAGTTCAAAAACCTAGGCTCAGTGGCATTTGGCAATAATGCTACACTCAAGGTAATTGGGTCAGGTAATATTGAACTTAAATCCGATTTCATTATTAAGAATGTTCTATTGGTTGAAAACTTTAATTTTAAATTGCTTAGCATAAGTCAGTTATGTGATTCTTGTTATATAGTTACTTTCAACAATTCTAACTGCCTGATTAGAAATGTACAACACTCAGAAATCATGCTTAAGGGCACTAGGAAAAACAATGTATACACTATAAACCTTCCCCTTGTACCCAAATGTATGTTAACACAATTAGAACAATCAAACCTCTGGCATAGGAGATTAGGTCATACCAATCTGAGAACTATCTCAAAAATTACCCAACTTGGCTTAATCAAAGGTATCCCCAAAATTAAAAATAACGAAAACCTAATATGTGAATCATGTAATCAAGGTAAACAAACCAAATCCAATCACAAACTAACCCAATCTAATTTAACTCAAACTACACTTGAGCTCCTACACCTTGACCTATTTGATTCACATGGAGCCAAGTCACTAAGCGGGAACCGATACTGCTTAGTAATAGTTGATGATTACTCTAGGTTTACCTGGGTTAGGTTTCTAAAAACCAAAGATGAAACCCTAAACCTACTTAATGAATTCTGTAAACTAGTTGAAAATCAAAACGACACTAAAATTAAAAGACTTAGGAGTGATCACGGGGGAGAGTTTGAAAATCAACGATTCGAGGAATTCTGTAAGGTAAATGGGTACTTACATGAATTTTCATTTCCTAGAACCCCCCAACAAAATGGGATAGTCGAGCGAAGGAATAGAACATTACAAGAAGCCGCTAGGGCTATGCTCAACGAATTTAATCTAGAAAACCAATTTTGGGCAGAAGCGATTAGTACAGCTTGTTATATCCAAAATAGGGTTTTGATTAACAAGCGACACAACAAAACCCCCTATGAACTGTACTACCATAGACTCCCAAACCTACACTACATAAGGGTCTTTGGATGCAAAGTCCATATCCTAAACACCAAAGACTATTTAGGAAAATTTCAGTCCAAGTCAAACCCAGGTATCTTCCTAGGATACTCAACCACAAGTAGAGCCTATAGAGTTTACAACAAACAAACTAAGAAAATTGAAGAAACAACAAACTTAATTTTTGATGAAGAAATCAAGTCAACATCTAATAATCCTGATTTAACTTCATCAAACTCTGACCAAGAATATAATGAACAAACTATTGAACCCTTAATTGAACCCTTAAACGAACTAACCATTGAACCAATTAATGAGTCAACTAAACCAAGTATCGAACCAACAAATGAACCAGCCCAAAGAGTCGAATCAAATAGTGAACCAAACCGACCAGCCGGACCCGAGGTTGAACCAAGCTCTAGAAGAACCAAGAAACTCAGACTCAGTTACCCAACCGATCAAATTGTGGGTGATCCAACTATAGGAGTCAGGACTAGATCCTCCTATAGAAACCTTAGTCAAATAGCTATGATATCGAAAATAGAACCTAAAACTATAGATGAAGCTCTACCTGATCCTGATTGGATCATAGCTATGCAAGAAGAGTTAGCCCAATTTGAGAGGAACCAAGTCTGGGAACTAGTGCCTAAACCTGAGAGCAAATCCGTCATTGACACTAAGTGGGTCTTTAGGAATAAGCTGAATGATCAAGGAGAAATAGTCAGAAATAAAGCCCGCTTAGTAGCAAAGGGTTTCAGCCAAGTAGAGGGATTAGACTACGATGAAACATATGCCCCAGTAGCTAGACTTGAGTCCATTAGAATGTTGTTAGCCTTTGCATCCCATAAAGGATTTAAATTATATCAAATGGATGTAAAGTCAGCCTTTTTAAATGGATTCATTAAAGAAGAAGTTTATGTAGGACAACCCCCAGGGTTTGAGGACTTAGACAAACCTAACCACGTTTACAAACTAACCAAAGCATTATATGGGCTAAAACAAGCACCTAGGGCCTGGTATGAACGGTTATCAACCTATTTAACTTCTAAAGAATTTAAACAAGGCCAAATTGACTCAACTTTATTTATTAAAACCCTAGGAAAAGATATATTTATTGCCCAAATTTACGTAGATGACATAATCTTTGGATCCACCAACACAAACTTCCTAAAAGAGTTTGTCAAAATAATGGAAGATGAATTTGAAATGAGCCTAGTTGGTGAGCTTACCTTTTTCCTAGGACTACAAATCAAACAAACTAGGGATGGTAACTACGTTCATCAATTCAAATATGCTAAAGAGTTAATAAAGAAATTTAAAATGGATAACTCTAAAAGCATAAGTACCCCCATGGCCACTAATGTAAAAATAGATAGTGACCCTGATGGTAAACCAGTGGACCTTAAACTCTATAGGAGTATGATAGGTAGCCTACTGTACCTTACAGCCAGTAGACCTGATATTCTTTTTGCTGTAGGAATGTGTGCTAGATACCAAACCTGTGCTAAGGAAACGCACTTAGCAGCCCTAAAAAGAATACTAAGATATGTAAAGGGCACCCTAAATGTAGGGATTTGGTATCCTAGGACCTCAACTTTTGATTTGACAGGATACTCAGATTCTGACTATGCTGGCTGTAAATTAGATAGAAAGAGCACAAGTGGAAGCTGCCAACTGTTAGGTCAGAGTCTAGTTAGTTGGTGCAGCAGAAAACAACACTGTGTAGCTCTATCCACAACTGAAGCTGAGTATGTGGCCTTAGGAGAGTGTGTTGCTCAACTTTTATGGATGATGCACACACTTAAGGACTTCCAGCTCAACTACACCCAAACTCAAGTATTTATTGACAATATAAGTTCAATTAATTTAACTAAGAACCCAATCCAACATTCCAGAACCAAACATATAGAAGTCAAACATCATTTTGTAAGAGACCATGTAGCCAGGGGTGAAATAGTACTTAAGCATATTGACTCTAAATCCAACTTAGCTGATATATTCACAAAACCCTTACCTGAATCTGAGTTCAGTTCACTAAGAAGGCAGTTAGGATTGTGCTCTGTAGAATAGATTAACTTTTTTTACTGCTCTACTTGATTTAAAAATTTGTTTCTAAAAATAGAATTTGAAAAAAAACTGTTTTACTTAATTTCAAAATCAGCTTTCATTTTCGACTTAGTTTTATTTTTATTTCAAAACTACCCCCTTTCAAAACTAGGGCTTTTTCGAAAATGGACTTAGCCTAGGCCCTAACCCTAGAACTGCATGCACCTATAGACTTAGAAGCCAGCATCTCACAAGCACCTTAGGGTACTTTTGATTGATAACCTAGAAAGGGTTGAGATGCTTAGGTCTTTGCCTTAATTCAAGATGCTTTAAGTCAGTGCATCTGCAGCAATTGGGGCACTAAATACAACTTACACAGCAATCAAGTTAAGTGTCAAGTTTAGAAAATCTAACTTGAACAGAAACACTTAACTTGACTAACCCTAGCAAAAACTACTGTTTCTAACAGTTAGTAAGTAGCTAATTGGGTTAGACAGGTCCCTACAGAGAAAATTGACTGATTTAGTTTAAGTCTAATAATGAATTGGTTCAGTACAGCAAAATCTTACTTATTTCCTTTATGCAATCTTATTTCTGCTATATTTATCTGTTTTGATATATGGCAAAGGGGGAGAGATAGGAAAGGAGAGAGTAAAATTAATTTTCTTTATTCAAAAAGAAATTTTCTTTATTCAAAAAGTTTTCAAAAATTTTCTTATCCTTTCAAAAATTTTCTTATCCTTTATTCAAGAAGTGTTCAAAAATTTTCTTATCCTTTATTCAAAAATTTTCAAAAATACTTAAGCTTTTCAAAATTGACTAAAGTACTTAAGTTCTTAAAGCTTTCAAAATTTTTTTTACTTAAGCTTTCAAAATTTTGCTAAGTACTCAAGCCCTTCAAAATTTTCTTACTTAAGCTTGTCAAAATTTTTTTTAACTTCTATAAGTACTTTAAGCTTAAGTTTTTCAAAACTGTATAAGTACAATGTTACTAAGTACTTAGGCTTTTCAAATTTAATTAAGTACTTAAAGTTTTCCAAATGTACTTTATTTATTAAGTACTTAAGTTTTCCAAATGTACTAAGCTTTTTAAAGTTTACTAAGTACTTAAGCTAACACTTTCAAAACTTTTGAGTACCTTAAAACTTAAAGCTTCAAACTTTTTAAGTACTCTAAAATCATGCTTCAAAAACTCTCCTATGTACTTTTAACTTAAGTTATTTCTAAGTACCTAAAACTTAAGTTTTCAAAGTACAAGTAAAGTTTTTTTTAACCCCACGAATTTTTGAAAAATCTAGGGGGAGATTCCTTCCAGGGGGAGGGAACAAAATTTAACCTTTTCATGCTTGCTTAAACTTAACTTTTTGAACTAGGGTTGCCATAAATCAAAAAGGGGGAGATTGTTGGTGCAGAATGCACCCAAGTCAAACCTGTGTTTTGATAATGGCAACAGAGGTCAAAAGTTAAGTCTTACTTGTTTTCTAACAAGTTACTCTAGTGTGCAGGAAAAGTCCTAGCGAAGGACTGCTAGGCACTGGCGAAGGAATGCCAGGGTAAAAAGCCCTAGCGAAGGACTGCTAGGCACTGGCGAAGGAACGCCAGAGTCAAAAGCCCTAGCGAAGGACTGCTAGGCGCCAGGCGAAGGACAGCCTGGGACTGAAGCCCTAGCGAAGGAATGCTAGGCACCGGGCGAAGGGCAGCTCGGCATCCAAGACCTGACAAAGGACCGTCAGGCAAAAGTCCAACCAGAGGAACGGTTGGCATCAGGTAAATTCTCCCGAGAGGAGTAGGTGAGGACGCATTCCCCGTCGAGGGAACAGTAGGCGTCGGTTCGACCTAGGGCTCCATTTAGAGGCCCAAAGTCAGAACCAAGACAGCTAAGGCTGTATAAACTAACCACTTAATGTCTTGTTGTGTTTTGGACTAACCCTGGATGCAGGACCGAAGGAACGAGTGTCTGCAGCTCAGAGAGCCTCAAAGGAGTGAGGCAACAGCTGACCAGGGCGCCCGGAGTGTCCCGGGCGCCCCCAAGGTGAACATAAAACACACAACTAAAAAAGCAGCTTCAAACAGTACAACTCCCGGGCGCCCCCTGCGCTCCGGGCGCCCCCTGCGCTGCGGGCGCACCTAGCATCAACTGTCGAAGCAGCTCTCTTCGAAGCCAAATAACACTTTGACCCGGTCAATCCGGGCGCCCCGAGCGCTCTGGGCGCCCCGGTCAAAGCTGATCCCGAAGATAAAGGGATCAGACGCTGACCGAGACTTTGGCGGATCAAAGGCCACGTGGGGGGGCGCCCCCGACGTCCCGGGCGCCCCCAGGCCCTATATAAAGGGCCCTCGACCAAGGCTTCAGGACATCAATTCACTCAACGTCTAAAAGCTCTTCTGCTCTCGCGCCTTGCTCCGGAAACCTTCCAACTCGAGCCGACGACGTCCCGCTACTCCGAAAAAGTCGATCTACTCCGGACGTCGGTAAAGAAGAGGGTTTTTTATTATTATTTACTGCACTTATTTTGTAATCAAATTTTGTAAACTGTTTACGCCGTATATAGAATTGCCCAAAGTAAACGGTCAACGACCGTGGGCCTTGGAGTAGGAGTCGACACAGGCTCCGAACCAAGTAAAATCGACTGTGTCTCTGTGTTGTGATTTTTAATTTCCGCTGCGTACTTGCTCTAAAAGTTCCCAAAAACGATTTCCGATATTCACCCCCTCTCTATCGGTTTTCTCGATCCAACATGGTCTACATGGGCAATGCTACAAGGGTAGCAGCAGTAGCAGTGGGAGTTTTTCATTTATCTTTTGAGAAAAATAAAGTGCTAGTTCTGAGAGATTGCCTTTATGTACCTTCATTTAGAAAGAATTTAATTTCAGTTTCTAAATTATTCAATGATGGATATTCTGTTACTTTTGATAATAAAATTGTTATTAGAGAAACAAGGAGATTATCTGTTCGGGTACGTTGGTAGGCAAATTGTATACTCTAGAACTAAAATCTCCCATGATGCACACTGAAGTAAATAGCTCATCATCTAACTTGAATAAGAGAAAGGAGCCTTCTAAGATGAATCAGACATATCTTTGGCACCTTAGGCTTGGTTATATTAACCTTAGTAGGATTCAAAGGTTGATAGCTGATAGGCCCTTGGGTTCATTGGTGGTGGAGGATCTCCCTACCTGCGAGTCCTGCTTGGAAGGGAAGATGACCAAGAGGCCTTTCAAGGCTACGGGGTATAGGGCCAAAGAGGTGTTAGAACTGATTCATTCGGATGTATGTGACCCTATGTCAATCCAGGAAAGAGGAGGCTTTGAATATTTCGTCACTTTCATTGACGATTATTCAAGGTATGGGTACATTTACCTGATGCGCCGCAAGTCTGAATGCTTTGATAAGTTCAAAGAATTCAAGGCTGATGTGGAGAAACATCGAGGTAAAAGTATCAAGACACTACGATTAGATCGTGGTGGCGAGTACCTCTCTGGGGAGTTTAGAAGCTACTGTCAGAAGCTGGGATCCAGTCCCAGCTAACTGCACCCGGCACACCCCAGCAGAACAGAGTTGCAAAAAGAAGGAATAGGACACTTATGGAAATAGTTAGGTCAATGATGAGCTATTCAGACTTACTTGATTCATTCTGGGGATATGCTTTGGAAACGACAGCGTACATAGTAAACTTGGTTCCATCTAAGTCAGTCCCTCGTACTCCTACCGAACTATGGACTGGGCACAAGCCCAGTCTAGGACATGTTCAGATTTGGGGTAGTCCAGCACACGTGCTGAAGGGAGATACTGATAAGTTGGAATCTCGTACGGAGGTACGTCCGTTCGTAGGCTATCCTAGGGGAATGAAGGGTGGTCTGTTCTATAGTCCTAAGGATCAGAAGGTAATTGTTAGCACAAATGCCAGATTCTTGGAAGAGGAATATATGATGAGCCATAAGCCAAAGAGTAGACTAATGCTAGATGAGTTAAGGGGGGACATTCCAACTTCAGGACCAAGTGTACAAGAGGACACACCACAAGTTACTGCACCACGTGTCACTCAGGACACACCAGTAGTACCTCGTCGCAGTGGGAGGGTTGTGAGACAGCCTGAAAGGTACATGTTTTTGGGAGAGTCTTCAGACTTGATCCCGGGAAAACATGAACCGGATCCCTGGACCTATGACGAGGCCCTCCAAGACAAAGATGCAGATTCTTGGCAAAGGGCAATGAAATCCGAGATAGAATCAATGAATTCTAACCATGTCTGGGAGCTAGTAGAACCACCCAATGGTATAAAAACCATTGGATGCAAGTGGATCTACAAAAGAAAGAGAGGATCAGACGGGAAGGTTGAGACCTTCAAAGCAAGGCTTGTTGCGAAAGGGTACACTCAGAAAGAGGGTATCGATTATGAGGAAACCTTTTTGCCAGTAGCTATGCTTAAGTCGATCCGAATTCTCTTATTTATTGCAGCTCATATGGAGTATCAGGTTAGGCAGATGGATGTCAAGATGACCTTCCTTAACAGGAGTCTTGATGAGACCATCTACATGCAGCAACCAGAAGGTTTCATTACCAAGGGAAAAGAGCATCTAGTGTGTAAGCTTCATCGATCTATTTATGGATTGAAGCAAGCTTCAAGGTCTTGGAACATCCTTTTTGACGAAGTAATCCAGTCATATGGGTTTACTCAAAGTCCGAATGAGTCGTGTGTGTATAAGAGATGTGACAGAAACGTCGTGGTGTTTCTTGTACTTTACGTAGATGACATTTTGTTAATTGGCAACAATGTCAAAGTGTTATCAGACGTAAGGGTCTGGCTATCAAAGCAGTTTGATATGAAGGACTTGGGAGAAGCAGCACACATCCTTGGGATCAAGGTCATAAGGGATCGCTAGAAAAGGATGTTGTGCTCATCCCAAGCTTCATATGTTGACACAGTCTTGTCTCGTTTTAGCATGGAAAACTCTAAGAAGGGTTTTCTACCCTTCAGACATGGAGTCCCTCTATCCAAGGAGATGTGTCCGAAGACATCAAAGGAGATAGAGGAGATGAAGACTGTTCCTTATGCTTCAGCGGTCGGAAGCCTCATGTATGCTATGTTGTGTACGAGACCTGATATCTGTTTTGCCGTGGGCATGGTTAGCAGATATCAGAGTAACCCTGGACAGGGACATTGGATAGCGGTAATCGGGCAGACCAATTAGTCCCTATAGGTTATACGGACTCAGATTTCCAGTCAGATAGGGACAAACGTAAGTCTACCTCAGGTTTTATGTTTACTTTAGGAGGTGGAGCCATTGTCTGGAGGAGTGTCAAGCAGAAGTGCATGGAGGACTCCACCATGGAAGCTGAGTATGTGGCAGCCTCAGAGGCAGCCAAGAAGCTGTATGGCTCAAAAAATTCATGATGGACTTGGATGTGATTCCTGGTTTTCCCAGAACTGTCACAATCTTTTGTGATAACAATGGTGCAGTTGCAAACTCGAAGGAACCACGAGCCCATAAGGCGAGTAAACACATAGAGCGCAAGTACCACCTGATACGAGAATTCGTAAAGCGAGGAGAAGTGACTGTCACCAAGATTGCATCGGAGGACAACCTGGCAGACCCCTTCACTAAGGCTCTTCCATCTAGAGCTTTTAACAGGCATGTGGAGGGAATGGGAGTCAGATGTATGACAGTGGGAGAACAGCAGTGTCTTAAAGTATAAGTGGGAGATTGTAAGATGTGTATACTGAAAGACATGACTTTTATTATATAAACATCTTTTATGAAAAGAGAATCACACTACACTAGGTATTTGTTTATAATAGTACATACACGAAGTCCCATTGTTTAGCATTATAGATAACATGATGTGTGGTGTCACACGGAAGATCATGTTATAAGTGCCTTACTTAGCATAAATAGAGGCTCACAACCTAGATGGAATTGGACAACCCATCAGGATGGTTGTAGTGTAGTCAGGTGTTGTTGGTCTTGACCATAGGACTACACTAGTGTGCTATGAGTACATTGAGAAGGATCGAACCCCGAGGTTATCCGATTTGTACTGACTAGATGATTGGATAGGACCTCAGTTGTTATTATGGAGTACGGTCCCTTAATCCCGAAATAATATCGGGCATATATTATTAATTATTGTTTCTTTAATTTACCAATGGGCGAGATCTATTCTGTTAGATCGACAGACCCGATAAGTTGGGAAATAATATTAATAATATGATGTACCGATGATTATTGAAGGAATCCGTGTCTTGGAGAGTCAGGATGATGATGCCCCCGTTGATGAGCTCAAAAGATTCATCGTGCCAAACCCTGTAGGTGGATTTAATCCGGCACGTTGATAAGGTTGAGTGGTACTAATCAAGGATCCAGAAGTTAATTAATTTAAATTGTCAAAATTTTAATTAATTAACGGGCATGCGCATCTTAAACACGGGGGGATGGACGACTCGTAATATGTGGAGCCCATATGAAAATATGGGGGTTGGTGAGGTGAGTTCAATTAGGATCCTTTAGTGGAATGGATCCTAATTAATGGATCGGGTTTGGATCCATTAGCGGGCCAAGAACCAACTCCTCCTCTTGGTCCCTGCCTTAGCCCTATAAATACCCTATGAGATTAAGAAACTAAACCAATTAATCAAATCCAAGAGCCAAGGAAAAACCCTCACCCTCTCCCTCTCTCTTTCTCTCTCGGCGCCGAATAGGGAGAAGGGATCTCCCTTCGGTTTCCTCTATTCCTCCTCCACCAAGCTGTTGGTGCAAGTTGCATCAATGGTGTTCTCCTTTAAAGTGTTTTAATGTTTGACAATACACTTAAGACAGTGATACATTAAACAGACAAAGGGGAGTTAGGAGAAGTAACCTAAGCGGAAGAAATGTCCTAGTTAAGCTGGGCACTAAGACCTGGTGAGTGAAGCTGGGCACTAAGCCCTGGTGAGTGAAGCTGGGCACTAAGACCTAGTGAGTGAAGCTGGGCACTAAGTCCTGGCATAGGGCTGGGCACCGAAGACCTGCTCGGAAGGTGGGCACTAAGTCCTGGTCGAGGACTGGGCAAGAAGACCTGGCCAAGGGTTGGGCACCGAAGACCTGGTTCGGGGAATTGGGCACGAAGACCTAGCCGAGGGTTGGGCACCTAAGTCCTGGACCTAGGGTTTGGGCACGGAGTCTTGGTCCGAGGGACTGAGCAACTTAGCTGAGCGATGACTAAGGATAGGAGTAGAGACGGGTCAGGGTTTGGGCGTCTCGAGGTCCGGAGGTATCGGAAGCTAAGCAAAAGTCCACCCGAAGGACTGGGTGGCAACCGTCTCCTGAAAGGAGTAGGTGAAAGGCGCGTTGTCGGGGGTGGGAACTTGTGTCGGTTTGACCTAGGGTTTCGTGGAAATCCGAAGTCCGAACCAAGTCCTTAAGGCTAATATTATATATGCTTTGTGTTTGTGTATCTTGCAGGTATCAAGATTGGAAGACAAAGTAGGCTGCTGGAGCCCTTGAAGCAGGGCACCCCCATCAGTGGGTGCGCCCCCATGCATCCAGGGCGCCCCCATCAGTGGGGGCGCCCAAGCTAAAGAAGGAAAATGCAGGTTTTGTGTGGTAGGTAGAATAGGTGTCAAGCGGGGCGCCCGGAGCGTCCGGGGCGCCCGGGTTCAAGGCTGTTTGTGCTGTTTCGAGTCCGAAACACAGATAAGCCTTCATGAGTGCTATAAAAGGGGCTTCGACCCCTCTGCTTCAGACACAACTGCTACTAGCCATTCTGATCATTCTGACCGACGACAACGCGCTAAAGATGAGGCTCTATGACCGGGAGGCTCCAGGAGGAAGCGCGCGGCACTTCGGAGGTCCAGATCGGCCGAGCTTCAAACTTGTTTTGTTCGGTTTGCTTTAATTATACTGCAATTAGTTTTCTATATTTGTGACTGCAATTACTGTACTGTAAGACGGGTTTCTCCGCCTCCGGAAATTCCAGAAAGGTGACCAATAGTGGACTCACGCCGAGTACATAGGCCTTGGACGTACTTACCCTGGGGGGTCGGGAACCAAGTAAATAAACCCCGCGTGTAAACTGTCTTTTGTTTTGTTCGTTCTACTGCTTTTCCGCTGCTACTAACTCTGTGTCCAGAACGAACGAAAGTTTTCTACGAAGTTACAGAAAAGATTTTAACGGTCGAAATTCACCCCCCCTCTATCGACGGCACCGGTCCTACAATTGGTATTAGAGCAAGCCGCTCTTCACCGGACTAACCGCCGACGGAGCAACGATGCCAGGAGTTGAGGGGGAGCCCAGGGGTGAATCAGGTATATTTTAATTAAAATGTCTGTTTTTAAATTCCATATTATCTGTTTCACGTGCAGGGAGAGAGGGCACTATAAGAATCAGTGCCCTACTCGTAAGACTCGATCTACACCACCGGTGGCAAAGGAGACACCAGCGCCAGGAAGCCGGAGGGACAAAAGTCACGTACAATGCTTCAAGTGTGAAAAATACGGACACTAAAAAAATAAGTGTCCGGCAAAGGTACGTAAGATTTATGTGCCAAAAGTTTTACAAATTCCTGCAATGTCTATTAACAATTTAGATAATTTCCCTGATAAGTTAGATTTTCTGCATAGTAAAATTAATATTTTGCATGTCAAATTAGAAAATGCAGATATGACTAAAATATCAGAAATTAATTATTTAATCCAGAACATCAATTCAGTAATTTCTGAAATAAATTATCATTACTTTAATTCTAATAATTGTAATTCTCATAATTTTAATTCTGATAAAATTAATTCTGATAATTTTAATTCTGATAAAATTAATTCTGATAATTTTAATTCTGATAAAATTAATTCTGATAATTTTAATTCTGATAATTTTAATTCTGATAAAATTAAACCTAAGGATAAATTTGAATTCTAATTCGAAAATCCTAAAGATAATTCTGAATTCAAATTTGAAAACCTTAAGGATAATTCTAAAGATAAGTCTGAAGTTAATGAAGATAATTCTGGAGATAATTTTGAAATTATTTTTGAGGATCATTCTGAGAATAATATTGAAGATAAAATTCTCCAAAATAATAACTTAATTATAGATAATCTTGAAGATTATTACAAAACATTAATTAGTGACCCAAATTACTCCTCCTATTTTGAGGACACTAAAAGATATAATTTTGAGGATGAGGAGGATATGAAACTATCTAAGATCAAGGCCATAATTAATAAAAATTACAAAGGTTCAAATAAATCTGAATTGTTAGAAAAATTTGAAAAGATAGATAAAGATGAAGCAGAAATTTTCGAAATAATGAAAATGATGAACTTAAATCCATAATTATTAAATCTTAATTAAATTCAAATTAAATTTAAATTAAAACTCAAATTAAATTCAAATTAAATCTTAATTAAATTTAAATTAAATTTAAATTAAAACTCAAATTAAATTCAAATTAAATCTTAATTAAATTCAAATTAAATTTAAATTAAAACTCAAATTAAATCTTAATTAAATTCAAATTAAATTTAAATTAAAACTCAAATTAAAATCAAATTAAATCTTAATTAAATTCAAATTAAATTTAAATTAAAACTCAAATTAAAATCAAATTAAATCTTAATTAAATTCAAATTATATCTTAATTAAATTCAAATTAAATCTTAATTAAATTCAAATTAAATCTTAATTAAATTCAAATTAAATTCAAATTAAATTGAAATTAAATCTTAATTAAATTCAAATTAAATCAAATTAAATCTTAATTAAATTTAAATTGAAATTCAAATTAATTCAAATTAATTTAAATCAAATTCAAATTAAATTAAATTAAATTAAATTCAAATCAAATCAAACTCGAACTAAACTAGAACCGTACCCAAAACCGCAACAATTAATTTAATAAAATTAAATATGTCAAAGTGGGTTGACATATTCGCGGGTTCACACGACATGTATCAAATCGGGAATTTGATACATCTTTAGAAACGTAATTAAAATGTTTTGGACTTGTTTGACTCATGCATAATTGCAATGCCATACATCTGCTATTTCTTTTAAATATATGACATGTCATTCATATTTAAATTTTATGCATATATTAGAATGGCTATAGGAAAAAGAATAATTGAAACATGATCAACCTAGTATTGGGTGGCGGTGAGATGATAGTACGTTAGGGAAGCCTCTTCTAATAAGGTCAAGTATACACTATTTGGTCTCTTTAGACTGGTGAAACTAGCCGAAGCTACCGATCCAAGATCCAAACTAGTTAGACCAGAATTTTTCAAAAAGTAATTTTGAAAATGAAATTTCATTAAAAGGCTTTGTCAAGGAAAGGGTTGATGATCCAATAAGGCTACGGCCAAAGAAGGCCTAGTGCCTCGCCAAGACCTGGAAGCCAATTTTTGAAATTCAAATTCAAGTTACTTCTTATCAAATTCAAATCTAACACAAGCTTCAATTAAATCTTAGAGTTAATAATAAATTAAGAAAAATGATTTAAGCATCTCACAATATGCTTATTGTATTGATACATCTAAAATGAGTGAGATGTTAAGGACTAATGAATTGAAAAATATTTTTCAAAATTGTTTTCCAAAATTGTTAGAATATTTTCCTAAAAATATATTTTCAAAATAGTGCTTCAACATAATAATGTTTGTATGGATTTCATGCTTGTTTGATTGCCAATACAGTATATGCTTTCAAAAATTATATTCTTTTGAAAATTGTTTGACTCACACAATTAGACACAAGCCTCTTAGGACAACACTAAAGTTCCTTAAGGTACTTAGATAGAGTCAAACGGTATCGGGTACAGGGGGAGTGCTTTTCATTTTTTTTTGAAATGGTTTTCAAAAAATGCACTTTAAACATTACTATCATTTGAAAAATACGTTTCGAAAACTGTGCTTTAAATCATTATCACTTGTGTTTTCGAAAAAGGTTTATGTTGTCTGTCTCTTTGACCTTGATAAACCCTAAAGACACAGAGGAAAGGTTCACTTCATGATCTTTATGAATTCCTAGGATGTGTCAAATTTAGGGGGAGTCTGAGTCAAAAGAAGAATCTCAGAAAGTTTTTTTTTAATCAATGATTTTGAAATTATTAGATAATTCCTTTGATTTGAATCAAACCTTAAGACTCAGAGGAAGAATACTTGTGGTCAACAAGCTTCCCAGGACTGGGTCAAGTTTAGGGGGAGGTCAAATTAAAAGAATTATAACATGTTTTTATATCTTCAAAATCTTGCTAAAAATCTAAGTCTTTAAAAATACTATTATTCTATTTGTTAGAATTTGTGTGACTTATGAAATTATTTTTGAAATAATGTTTACTTGGGGTTGGAGAATTTCTAGGACACTTAGGAAATATCCTTGTAGTCAACAAGGTTTCCTAGGATGGTGTCAGACTGGAAGATAAACCAAGTCAAGTAAAATATTTGGTCCTCAAAAGTCCACACATTTTTCAAAATGTACTAGCATATTTTTTTCAAAAGTACTATCACTCTTTTGGCAAAATTCTGTTTTCAGAAAAATATAATAATAATAATATTTACTTGAGTTTGAAGAATTTCCAGGGCACTTAGAAAATGTACTTGTAGTTAACAAGGTTTCCTAGGATTGTGTTAGACTGGAAAAGAAACTTAGTCAAGTAAAATATTATGGTTTCAAAGTGTAATATTTTTCAAAAGTACTTAATTTTGTAAAAATTCAATGTATTTTTTAAAAGTATTTAATTTTTTCAAAAAATTCAATACATCATTCAAAGTTACTTATATTTTTCAAAAATTACATAATCTTTCAAAAGTACTTGCATTTTTTTAGATCATAATAATTTTCAAAGTACTTGTACTTTTCAAAGCGCATAGCATCTTTTCAAAATATGGATTTTTCAAAAAATGCAATATACCATTCAATGCTTTCAAAAATTTTACACTAAGTATTTTCAAAAAGAACCAAAGGTTTTCATTGTTGGTACAAGTATTTTCTTGTGTTTTTTTTTATGTATGACAAAGGGGGAGAGGTGTGCTTAAGATAGAAAAATTTTCTCCTAAAAATCAAAAATATATTTTCAAAACTAAGACCATTTTTAGTTTGATCCCAAGGATAGTAAGTTAATCCCTTAAACCAATCTAACTTAAGTTATTGTCAAACATCAAAAAGGGGGAGATTGTTGGTGCAAGTTGCATCAATGATGTTCTCCTTTAAAGTGTTTTAATGTTTGACAATACACTTAAGACAGTGATACATTGAACAGACAAAGGGGCGTTAGGAGAAGTAACCTAAGCGGAAGAAAAGTCCTAGTTAAGCTGGGCACTAAGACCTGGTGAGTGAAGCTGGGCACTAAGTCTTGGCATAGGGCTGGGCACCAAAGACCTGCTCGGAAGGTGGGCACTAAGTCCTGGTCGAGGACTGGGCAAGAAGACCTGGCCGAGGGTTGGGCACCGAAGACCTGGTTCGGGGAATTGGGCATGAAGACCTGGCCGAGGGTTGGGCACCTAAGTCCTGGACCTAGGGTTTTGTAACGACCCAGAAAATTCTCATAATATTTTCTTTAAAATATTGAGCATGACTAGGTAATTTTCCGAGGAACCTAGAAATATTAATATGAATCTTAGCCTAGAAATCCATGTTTTCTCATTTAAATTGGGAAAAATAAGCACTAATGGGCTTTATATGGGCTTCCTAGTACCATAATTATTGGTGAATTTTAGGAAAAATTGATATAAATATAAAGAGGTTTTAATGAGAAATATCAACATAATTATGGGGGAATTTTTGGGATTTTCAAAATAATAGGGAATAAAAAAAATAAAATACAAAAAAATTAATGCATGCACCAAGGATTGAACCTTGGACCTCTTATACAACCATGCATGCTCTAACCAATTCACCTAGCAAGGGAGTGCTATGAGGAAATCAAGTGGATTGTGGTTAAGGCTTAGGGAAAATGAATGGTCATCCACCATGACTCTTCACTTGCTCTCCTTAATGTGCTATAAAAAGGGGGCTTGGGGGGTTACTTTCTTCCTTCCATCAATTCCACCTTTCTTCTTCCTCCTCCCTCACCCTAGCCGAAACTCCAAGGAAGGTTTTCCTTTGGAAAACTTCACAAGAGGGCTCAATCTTTAAGAGCTAAGGGTCATCTACAAGGCTACAAGGGTTAAGGGTGATCAAGGGACAACAAGGTCTTCATCATCTTCCCTTTTTAAGGTCTAAAAACCAAGATAACCCAAGATAAGACCCCCTCACCTGTGGTGTAATGGTTTTTCTTGATATGGTCATGATCTAAGCATCTTGTTTGAGATCCAAGTTGAAAAGTCCATGAAAAGGGGACTTAGGGTTTCGGCCCTTTCATGTTTCTAGTGCTAGGACTAGTTTTAACTCTCTAATGATGGTTCTTATATCTCCTTATGATGTAAGTGATGTTAGTAGTGATTAATATGAATTTTTGCATGCTTGATGGCTCCTACAAGTTTCGGCCAAGACCCCTAAATTATGGATGGAACTTGATCTAACCCTTCAACATGTTTAATTTGTTTCCCCTATGACATGATGGATAGTGATTGGGTTTTATAATAATTTCTCTATGAATTTCATGAGCCTTTAGGTTTCGGCCAAGGGCTAATGTAAGGCTAAGGGATTAGGGTTGGCTTTAGCTATGGGATCAAAGGTTTCCTATAGCATTTTATGTTGTATGGGATGTTATTTGTGACCTATATGAATTGTTCCATGGACCTAGGGTTTCCTAGGGTTTTCGGCCAAGACCATAACCTAGGGTTTGGAGTGGGGTAAGACCACAAGAATGCATGTTTATAGGGTACTATGATGTATGTATATGCTTAAGTATGTTGGAAGAATTTTATGCCAATGAAAACCCTAGATTATGTGTCAAGAATTATATGTTAGGTCACTTGTAATGATGATTCATAAATATTTAGACATGTGCCATGAACCCAAGGAAATGTATCATGTATGAAAGGACCTAGGTATGTTTTTCCATATACCATGACCATGCATGTTTTTATGAATTAAGATGCTAATTATGTAGGTGTGCCATGATTTAGGAATGATATGTATGCATGCCATGATTTATGAATAATATGAATGTATGCCATGATTTATGAATGATATGTATGCATGCCCTGTTTATGGATGAAATGATGAATGAAGTTAAAGTTCATGCCTTCAAGGCCTAATGGTGATATGGAATGAGAATGATGAACGAAAGGAGGTTCATGCCTTCAAGGCATAATGATGATGTTAAGCATTAAGAATGAATGAATATGCTATGTATGGTTGTGAATGAAGAAGCATGTGAAAGTATTTTATTTTAAGAATGGGCTTGTACCGGACCTGAATAAGGTCCACGGTTCGGGACTACCGATGAAGCTGTCCTTACGGTTCGGGACTACCGATGAAGCTGTCCTTACCCTAGTAGGTCGAGATTAGCTACCTCGTATTTACTTAGGGATGCGCGCATATGATGAATGAATGTGGTACAAGCCAGGGCCCCAATGAATGTTATGATTATGTTTAAGTAATGAAAAGTATGATTTTAAACTAAGCATCCTTATGATATATGCATTTGCCCATGCATCCATCCATGTTATGCATTATGTTTATGAAAAGTATGTTTATGAAAAGTATGATAATGCAAAGTATGTTCATGTTAATTAGAATGCCATGATTATGTTTATATGTTCATGTTAATTAGAATGCCATGATTATGATGATGTTTATTGTTCATGTTAATTATGATGCCATGATTATGTTTATATGTTCATGTTAATTATGATGCCATGATTATGATTCTGTTTATTGTTCATGTTAATTATGATGCCAAGATTATGTTTATTGTTCATGTTAATTAGAATGCCATGATTATGATTATGTTTATTGTTCATGTTAATTATGATGCCAATATTATGTTTATTGTTCATGTTAATCAGAATGTCATGATTATGTTTATTGTTCATGTTAACTAGAATGCCATGATTATGTTTATATGTTCATGTTAATTATGATGCCATGATTATGATTATGTTTACGTTCATGTTAATTATGATGCCATGATTAGGGTTATGTTCATGTTGATTATGATGCCAGGATTAGGTTTATGTTCATGCTTAAGTATGATGCCACGATAACTATGTACATGCTAAATTCGGATGCCATGATTTCATTTATGTTTATGCTAAAACGATGATGCGTGATTGTGTAGATGTCATGATAAGAAGTATGCTATGATATGTAGGATTGAAGCATTATGTTCATGTTTATACGACGTATGGATTTTGTGAGTAGGAAAAGAGTTTTACTAAGCCTCCGTGCTTATAGTCTTATTTTCTTATACCGCAGATCAAGCAAGAGATTTTTAAGGGAAGCAGCAGGAGAGGCTAGAACATGGATGTGTAGTAGTGGCATGGCCAAGAAACCCTCTCATTTCACTTATTGCAAGTTTTATGATCTGACAATGCTTACATTGGGTTATGCTCGACTTATGATAATTATGCCTAAGAAACAACCTACTATTTGTGAAGTTATGGATAAATTACTTGCTACCTGAAATACTTATGAATAAGTCATGGAAAGTTGATATCATGATGCTATGCATGCTGATAATATGTTACTTGAAATGCTTATGAATAAGTTATGGAAAGTTGATGTCATGATGCTAGGTATGCTAGTAATATGTTAAGTATAATGTCACCATGTCCATGAATGATAACCCAGACATGTGTATATGATTTAAGTACTAGTTATTCCGCTGCATTAAGATGTTACATATGCACATGTATGTTTAGCGTAACGCCGCTTAGGAAAAAAAAAAGTGGGCGTTACAGGTTTGGGCACGGAGTCTTGGTCCAAGGGACTGAGCAACTTAGCTGAGCAATGACTAAGGACAGGAGTAGAGACGGGTCAGGGTTTGGGCGTCTCGAGGTCCGGAGGTATCGAAAGCTAAGCAAAAGTCCACCCGAAGGACTGGGTGGCAACCGTCTCCTGAAAGGAGTAGGTGAAAAGCGCGTTCTCGGGGGTGGGAACTTGCGCTGGTTGGACCTAGGGTTTCGTAGAAATCCGAAGTCCGAACCAAGTCCTTAAGGCTAATATTATATATGCTTTGTGTTTGTGTATCTTGCAGGTATTGACAGGCCCAAAATATACTAATTAATTTGTCACGAAATGTATGGGCTCATCAAATTTAAATATTAATGAATGAATGAATGAAATGCTGGAAACCCTTTTTGCAATCAAAATAGAAAAGCGTAGTAAAGGGGCCACAGGTCGTATTTTTCTCGGGGCTAGTTGTCGTGTTTGATTCGAACTTGTATTTAGGTGTCGTTTGTGTTTTTGGGTTTCAAATAAATATTTGGGTTTTGGGCTCAATTAGAAATAAAATCGCAATGAAAATAAAGGAGAACTCAACCATGGAGCTTAACAAGTGCTAGCTCAACCCAGGGACTACTTAATCCATTAAAGCTCTTTTTCAATTCCAGAAGCCGATTCTGATTTCACATGCAAAACAATTGCTAAGCCAAGGAATAAAGATAGTTGCTGAATTTTCAATTGAAACTAACGCAATATGAGAAACCTAATTTCAGAAATACAGACTTGATACAAATGGAAGAGTTTGAAACAACTTGATACTCAAATGAACAATCCCATGTGCCAAAAGTCTGTATCAAGTGCAGGAATCTTAAACTAACAATTCTGAAGTTAAGCTGATCGGTTATGCTTAGAAAGCAAAACATTCAGTAAAGAAATTTTCAGGAATAGATGAAGAGATTCAAACCATCAATTGCTAAATTCAAACCCAACCGAAATCAGGGATGCATGTGTAAGAAGATGTTGAAATGTTAGAATTCAGCAATGAAATGGATGCATAATCAATCAAGCATCTGATTTCAAATGCAATGGAGTTTGAACTTAAGTTGCAGGATACAAGTTCAACAACTACAACCAGAAATCGCAGAGTTAAATAGATGTGCAGAATTGAAATTGGTTGCAGAATTTCAGCAGCAGAATTGGCAGTAATTGCAAGCTGAAAATGCTGCAAAGGGGAATTTCAGTTCATAACTTGATTGGATGCGATGGAATCTGATTCAATCGCAAAAGTACACTACAAAGCGTGTCAAAATTGGATACAAATCAGTGCAGAGGCTGAGCTTGATACACAATCTGGACTGCCAACAAAATCTGATACGCAGATTTGTAGAAGTGCAGAAATGCAGGAATTGCAGAAAAAGAAACAAAATTCGGAAATGATTCAATGCAAGACAAGCTGAATTGGGGTGCAAAATCTAATGTTCAGACGAGATATAAAACATCTAAGGGTTGCTCAACACAAACTTAAGAAGCTAATAGAAGAAACGTGCAGTCCTAAAGCTAAAATTGTGCAGAAATGAAAGTTGGCACGCAAGCACCAATGATCTGATACGCAAGCTTTTAATCATTAAACTAACTGAAACTGAAAACAATTGTGCATAAAACAGCTCACTAACTACTTAACCATGAGGAATTAAATCTAATGTAAGCTAGAACAATAAAGAAATGAAGTTGGAACAGCTGATATGAAATTCAGAAACAGAATGTTACGGCATAATTGAAGTTTACAGCTAAACAAACAAATTTAACCAAAGAAATCTAAACTCAATCACTCCCTAAGCTCAAGTGCTCCTTGTTCGTCACGCAAGGGTGAGCCTCGAACCCGCAAGCTCAGCAAATCGATGGAAAATCTGTCACTGCGATCAAATCCATTCGAACCATGCTCAAACTGAAAATAGCAATCGATTCTTCAACCTAGCTGTGGTGGATTGCGACAATGATTTGGGAACGCTCCAAGCCATCCAGGGAACCCCTCCGGCTAGCTCGGATGCAGTGGCGATGGTGCACAGCTGAGTTTGTTGAAATCGATTGACAGAACTTCTGAAACCTCACGAAACTCTGTCTTGCGCAAGATTCAAGCTGGAACATCTCAGTGAACTCTCCCCACTGACCTAACACTTGTTCTAATGAAGGATCGAGTGGCCGCGCCTCTTGGATGGAGAAATCTAGCTAAGAAACTGAAGAAGAAATGAAGAAAACGAAGAACGGCGGAGACGCGACGAAGGGGAAGCTGGGCAGCGTTTCTGATTAAATAGGAAATAATGGACGGCTGTGATTGATTTGATGAAATCCAACGGTAGATCTTGGTCTGATTTGAGCCAAACTTTTATGATGATGATCTGGGGTCAGGATCTGCTTGTGGTAGCTCAGATCCTCCAGATGTGCAACGGATGGTCCAGATCAACTCTATCTGTGAATGGACGCTCTAGAGCCCTCCTTGCTTGATCCAACGGTTGATTTAGCTCTGATTGGGATGAAACTTTCAGATCTTGATCATAGAGCTTGATCAACCCTAACCCTAGCTCGGATTGCTTCAGATCGTCCCGGATGGCTCAGATCTAGCCGCTCTTGAATCGGACGGCCCGGATTAATCGTAGGCTTGATAATTCGATCCGGTTCACATCCGACTAAGGTTTGACCCAGTATGCCCTAGGTCTAGGATCCTTTCATGCCTACAAAAATATATCAGAAAATTAGTGGCCAATTAATCCAAAAAATGTGTAAATTTGCAATTAAGTCCAAAATAAGATAAAGTTCCAAAACCTAGGGTAAAATCATAATTAAGCAATAAAAACATAGGTCAAACATGGATTTTAACATCTAAAATAATCACAAAAATGGTACTTATCAACTCCCCCACACTTAACCTTGAGCGTCTCGCGAAACTACTAAATAAGTATCCCTTAGGCTTTCTTAAGCATAATTAGAAGCAAATGAAAAGAAATTACCTAAGGTTGTCAATTCTCATAAATCTAAGCTCTATGGATTAGTATCTTGTCCTTAAATCAACAACTTGGCCTTTTCATCCATCATGAGTCTTTGAGATGAATTTAAATCACTAGCCTTTCAAGGGAAGTTTTGGTGGCTCTCTTCTTAAGTTCTAAGTTGATGATGGAAGTGGAGCTCACTCTTACACACATGTTTCTTGCACTACCATAGGCTTGCTTATTATCTACTCTCCACCATTATTCATGATTAGGATCAACAACTATAAAAACAAAAGAAAACATGAAAAATGGTGAGAAATGAAATAAAGACTAAGAAAATAGAAAATTTTGATGGAGTGGAGGACTTGGTTGTTTAAAAATGTTTCCAATGTGCTTTGCCCCTCTTTTCAGTCCTCTAGTGATATCCAAAAGTGTGGTGAAGTAAATCTTGAGTAATTCCTTTGATTTGGATGAAAAATAACTCCATTTGATCTCAATGTGCCAAGTTTCAATTTTTGTGCCAACCTTGCTTCTTTCACTCTTTTCTCAGATTTTTTTCCTTTCTTTCTTTCTCTCTAATGAATTCAGAATGTAATGGAGCAGATCTTCAATTTGGATGATAGTATCTTCAATAATTTCATGGTGCCAAGTCAATGGTGTGCCAACTTGCTTCTTCTTTTCTTTTCTTATTTTCTCAAACTGTTTTTTTTTCTTTTTGCTTTTGTCTCAGCTTCCAAATTCTGTTTCTGATCAGCTGTGATGTACTCAACATCTTTTGATGCATTTCTGAATTTTTTTTCTCTGATTCACAGCCCTTGAAAAATCTAATTTCAGCTTCCTCTTTGCATAAACTGCCTCACTAGCAATTCACTGCTTTGTTTTTCTTTTATAACTGCATTTACAGCTTATATTCCACTTCACTTCAGCTTGTCTTCAGATTGTACAGCTGCATTTCAGGTGCTAGCATTTGGCAGCAACCTTGCATTATTTCAATTCAAAACAGTCCAGCTTGTATCATTTTAGCTCTAAAATTCAGCACTCGGCAAAACAAGCAGTGCAGATTTTTTTCCAACTTCTTTTCAGATCTGTCTAGCTCACAAACCATTTAGCAAGATGTGCTTGACTTCTAAGCAAAGAACAACTGCTGGTCCATAGCATTCCGACCAACAACAGCTGCAATTCCGACTCAAGTTAACTTCATTTTGGCACAAACTTTTGCTTAATCTATGCCATCTCTTTTTCTTTTTCTTGCATTGCAGATTTTTCTTTTCATTGCATGCCACTTTGATCTTCAAAATGTAGTAAAGAAGCTAAGTCTCCAATGGCTTCCATTTCTCTTGTTTATTCTTGGCACCAAACTCACTCACTTGGCACCTTTTGGCTTCAAATTGGCAAAAAAAAAATTTTTCGAGTTGAAATGCATCCAAAACTTTAGTCACTCCCCCACACTTGAATCTTTGTCCGTCTCGGGCAAAATAGCATTAGAAACATATCAAACACAAGTCCAAAGAAAAGTGAAGGTAAGAGAAGGAAATAAGTAAAGGAAAATGGAATGAACATGATTTTTGTCAAAATTGATATGGAAAGGGGAAACAAATGGATTAGCCTCTGTAGATGTGATCCAATCGTTCAAATATGGTTTTGAAAGAACCTAAGCAAGTTCTAGAGCACAATGACATATGCGTATCACAAAAGTAAGGCTAATTCTCACTAGGCAAAAATAATTCATCCCAAGTCCTCAATTAAGAATCTAAAACCAAGTAGTACTCAAGCATCCAAGAATTCATCCATTAGCTCAAACCCTAAGTTTTGACAACCAAATTTAATTTATTTTCAAAAGGCTCTAAAATGCTATGAAGATAACCTAAAGGGATACATTTATTTCTACTCATGCAAGAAAAAGTGACAAAAGAAATAACATGCATTTATTTACAAGGACTCAGTTCAAAGGAAAATTCTAATTCTAGGAAGCATGAAAATGAAAAATGAAATAAAAGAAAATACAAGAAAAATCAAACTCCCCTTTATTCTGGTGGACGGAGTCGATCCAGAAGGAGCCTCCACCATGGTAGTGGAGGAGTCTGGGTGGCTGGGAGAATCAGGACTCCCCCACACTTGAACTTTATAAAATAATGCTCTGGTGGCCGTAGACGATTCAGGTTCAAGAGCCATTCAAGGGATGGAGTGCTTTTAATTAAAGTCAGATCATCTCCTCCTTCTTGATGCCCTTCAGAAGTCCTTCCAGGAGGCTGAAGTCTGTTCAGTTGGAGTACCCACTCCTGAAGTCTTCTGGACCCTGCAAAAACATGTAATACCTCTCTCAAGTGTTCAGGGTCAGAAAGAAATGATATAAATTCAGTCTCTGCATTAAATGAATCCAAAACTGCATCCTGTCTAATTAAATCAAGGCTTGGTGTCTCAATAAAATTTCAAAATCATTTTCTACAAAATTTGCATCCAGGAGCTCATCACAAATAAAGAAATCAATTTCTGGCTCATCAATAGAAATTTCACAATTATTTCCTATCAAGGGTGTATCATGCAATGTGTCACAGCCAATCAAATCAATATCAGGTATTTCCAAAAGTTTTTCACATTCATTTTCAGCATATGAAATAGCAAGAGATTCATCAAAATAAATAACATCCATTTCAGGCACTTCTAAAAAATTTTCACTAGTCATATCCACAAAAGATGTATCTAAAGATTCATCATAACAAACTACATCAATTATGGGTGCCTCTAAAATTATTTCACTATCCATAGCAAGAGATGTATCAAGTAATGCAGTACGATCAATGAAATCAATGTTTGGTACCTCTATTGGATTTTCACCAACAATTTCTACACAAGGTATATCAATAAATTCATCAGAATCAATAAAGTCATCCCTAGGTACCTCACTGCATTTTTCTGAACAAAGAGGAGAAATACTTACCTGAGCGTGCTGGATAATACCTGGAGGTTCTATAGTAGTAGATGTATCTGTGGTCTCCTCCTGGTCATGTTCATGCTCCTCTTCAGCCTCAGGCTCTGGTGGACAATCAACTGGTGATCCTTGGGTGCTTGCTTCCACCATGCAAGTCCCTACACTTTCTGGTTCATTCTCTGAATCTTGTGGTGGTCCCTGGGGCTTAATGCAGTCCCCTACACCTATGGAATCATCTCCTCTGCATGCTTCTCCTGTAATATCTGCAACAACAGCATCAGAAAAATTAGGACCCCTAATAACACTATCATCAGAAAATAAAAGTCTAGAATGGTCCTGTGGAGCTTCAATTTCTTCTTCTGGAGATGAAAAATTTGGAATTGGATTTTGAATAGGAGTCTCTGGAGGGATGCATGCTGTAGGTGCCCAGACTTTAATGTATTCTTCTTCTTCTTCTTCTAAAATTGCAAGATTACTTGAAGAAGGACTCGGCCATGCACTAGGGTTACCTTGAACTGATATAAAACCAACTCCGGGGCTCTCAGAATTAAAAGCAGCTTGAGAAGATAATTGTTCTGCTCTTTGGGCTTTTATCTGATTCAATTTATCTTGTATGTTTTGAAACCATTGTTGTTGTTGTTCTTGTTGTTGTTGGATTTGTTGACACATCTCCATCATCCTTTGGTGTAGAGCCTCATCCCAATCAGGATCATCAAAACCTCCTTGGTTAGTGTGGAACCCCTGTTGGTCTTGAAATGGAAAATAGGGCTGCTGAAGTCCAGGAGGAGGCTGTGCATGCTGAAATGGAAACTGTTGGGGCTGCTCAAATGGATGAAATGACTGATTAAATTGCTGAATATTTGGTTCACAAGTTGGTGGAGATGGCTGAAAACTGTAGCCCTGAAATTCTTGTATCTGAGGTTGAATTTGTTGTGGTGAACACTCAAATTGAAGTGGGGGCTGTTGGTACTGATTTTGGTGCTGAATTTGTTGAGGATATGGCTGGAAATTGCTTTGGAAATTTGATGGACCTTGCTGAAAACTATTCCCCGGAAAACCTTGATATGGACCTTGCTGAAAACTGTGATAGGGCTGCTGAAAACTCTGATCGGGCTGCTGAAAACTCTGAAACTGCTGCCCATTCTGAAAATTCTGGAAAATTGGTTGAATTGGCTGAAAATCCGGCTGAGTTTGTTGGAATTGCGGTTGAAATGGTTGTGGTGGCTGAAATTGTTGTAGTTGCTGAATTTGAGGCTGACAAAACTGATTTGGTTGCTCAAAAACTGAAAATTGGGGCTGCCCATTCTGAAAATTCTGATTTGGTTGAAAATTTTGAAATGATGGTTGATCTTGTGGCTGAAAAAACTGATTTGGTTGCTGAAAATTCCAATAGGGCTGTTGGAATTCTTGACTTAGCTGCTGAAATTGCTGGAGAGGCTGAAATTGTGGCTGAGGTAGCTTCTGGTAAGCAGATGACTGAGCTTTACGTTCTAGTTGGTAGTCCAACCCCTTTAACACATTTTTTAACTCCTCCAATGCCTCTTCTATCTCTTTTGACCCCATTTTGAATTTGCAGCCCTGTCACAAAACAAACAAGAAAAATGGCAGCAATCGTATATGAAAGATATAGCAAAATGAAATAGAACCCAATGATATGTCAAAAAGTATACAAGCAAAAATCAAACAAATCAACTAGTTGCTTCCCCGGCAACGGCGCCAAAAATTTGACAGGCCCAAAATATACTAATTAATTTGTCACGAAATGTATGGGCTCATCAAATTTAAATATTAATGAATGAATGAATGAAATGCTGGAAACCCTTTTTGCAATCAAAATAGAAAAGCGTAGTAAAGGGGCCACAGGTCGTATTTTTCTCGGGGCTAGTTGTCGTGTTTGATTCGAACTTGTATTTAGGTGTCGTTTGTGTTTTTGGGTTTCAAATAAATATTTGGGTTTTGGGCTCAATTAGAAATAAAATCGCAATGAAAATAAAGGAGAACTCAACCATGGAGCTTAACAAGTGCTAGCTCAACCCAGGGACTACTTAATCCATTAAAGCTCTTTTTCAATTCCAGAAGCCGATTCTGATTTCACATGCAAAACAATTGCTAAGCCAAGGAATAAAGATAGTTGCTGAATTTTCAATTGAAACTAACGCAATATGAGAAACCTAATTTCAGAAATACAGACTTGATACAAATGGAAGAGTTTGAAACAACTTGATACTCAAATGAACAATCCCATGTGCCAAAAGTCTGTATCAAGTGCAGGAATCTTAAACTAACAATTCTGAAGTTAAGCTGATCGGTTATGCTTAGAAAGCAAAACATTCAGTAAAGAAATTTTCAGGAATAGATGAAGAGATTCAAACCATCAATTGCTAAATTCAAACCCAACCGAAATCAGGGATGCATGTGTAAGAAGATGTTGAAATGTTAGAATTCAGCAATGAAATGGATGCATAATCAATCAAGCATCTGATTTCAAATGCAATGGAGTTTGAACTTAAGTTGCAGGATACAAGTTCAACAACTACAACCAGAAATCGCAGAGTTAAATTGATGTGCAGAATTGAAATTGGTTGCAGAATTTCAGCAGCAGAATTGGCAGTAATTGCAAGCTGAAAATGCAGCAAAGGGGAATTTCAGTTCATAACTTGATTGGATGCGATGGAATCTGATTCAACCGCAAAAGTACACTACAAAGCGTGTCAAAATTGGATACAAATCAGTGCAGAGACTGAGCTTGATACACAATCTGGACTACCAACAAAATCTGATACGCAGATTTGTAGAAGTGCAGAAATGCAGGAATTGCAGAAAAAGAAACAAAATTCGGAAATGATTCAATGCAAGACAAGCTGAATTGGGGTGCAAAATCTAATGTTCAGACGAGATATAAAACATCTAAGGGTTGCTCAACACAAACTTAAGAAGCTAATAGAAGAAACGTGCAGTCCTAAAGCTAAAATTGTGCAGAAATGAAAGTTGGCACGCAAGCACCAATGATCTGATACGCAAGCTTTTAATCATTAAACTAACTGAAACTGAAAACAATTGTGCATAAAACAGCTCACTAACTACTTAACCATGAGGAATTAAATCTAATGTAAGCTAGAACAATAAAGAAATGAAGTTGGAACAGCTGATATGAAATTCAGAAACAGAATGATACGGCAGAATTGAAGTTTACAGCTAAACAAACGAATTTAACCAAAGAAATCTAAACTCAATCACTCCCTAAGCTCAAGTGCTCCTTGTTCGTCACGCAAGGGTGAGCCTCGAACCCGCAAGCTCAGCAAATCGATGGAAAATCTGTCACTGCGATCAAATCCATTCGAACCATGCTCAAACTGAAAATAGCAATCGATTCTTCAACCTAGCTGTGGTGGATTGCGACAATGATTTGGGAACGCTCCAAGCCATCCAGGGAACCCCTCCGGCTAGCTCGGATGCAGTGGCGATGGTGCACAGCTGAGTTTGTTGAAATCGATTGACAGAACTTCTGAAACCTCACGAAACTCTGTCTTGCGCAAGATTCAAGCTGGAAACATCTCAGTGAACTCTCCCCACTGACCTAACACTTGTTCTAATGAAGGATCGAGTGGCCGCGCCTCTTGGATGGAGAAATCTAGCTAAGAAACTGAAGAAGAAATGAAGAAAACGAAGAACGGCGGAGACGCGACGAAGGGGAAGCTGGGCAGCGTTTCTGATTAAATAGGAAATAATGGACGGCTGTGATTGATTTGATGAAATCCAACGGTAGATCTTGGTATGATTTGAGCCAAACTTTTATGATGATGATCTGGGGTCAGGATCTGCCTTGTGGTAGCTCGGATCCTCCAGATGTGCAACGGATGGTCCAGATCAACTCTATCTGTGAATGGACGCTCTAGAGCCCTCCTTGCTTGATCCAACGGTTGATTTAGCTCTGATTGGGATGAAACTTTCAGATCTTGATCATAGAGCTTGATCAACCCTAACCCTAGCTCGGATTGCTTCAGATCGTCCCGGATGGCTCAGATCTAGCCGCTCTTGAATCGGACGGCCCGGATTAATCGTAGGCTTGATAATTCGATCCGGTTCACATCCGACTCAGGTTTGACCCAGTATGCCCTAGGTCTAGGATCCTTTCATGCCTACAAAAATATATCAGAAAATTAGTGGCCAATTAATCCAAAAAATGTGTAAATTTGCAATTAAGTCCAAAATAAGATAAAGTTCCAAAACCTAGGGTAAAATCATAATTAAGCAATAAAAACATAGGTCAAACATGGATTTTAACATCTAAAATAATCACAAAAATGGTACTTATCAGTATCAAGATTGGAAGACAAAGCAGGCTGCTGGAGCCCTTGAAGCAGGGCGCCCCCATGCATCCAGGGCACCCCCATCAGTTGGGGCGCCCAAGCAAAAGAAGGAAAATGCAGGTTTTGTTTGGTAGGTAGAATAGGTGTCAAGCGGGGTGCCCGGAGCGTCCGGGGCGCCCGGGTTCAAAGCTGTTTGTGCTGTTTCGAGTCCGAAACACAGATAAGCCTTCATGTGGGCGCTCGGGAGGTCCGGGGTGCCCTGGTCAAAGGTTTTATCAGCTGCGGCAAGGTCGACGCGGGGATAAGGTTTGACCCGGTTTATCGGGGCGCCCCCGACGTCTAGGGCGCCCCCAAGAGTGCTATAAAAGGGGCTTCAACCCCTCTGCTTCAGACACAACTGCTACAAGCCATTCTGATCATTCTGACCGACGACAACGCGCTAAAGACGAGGCTCTACGACCGAGAGGCTCCAGGAGGAAGTTCGCGGCACTTCGGAGGTCCAGATCGGCCGAGCTTCAAACTTGTTTTGTTCGGTTTGCTTTAATTATACTGCAATTAGTTTTCTATATTTGTGACTGCAATTACTGTACTGTAAGACGGGTTTCTCCGCCTCCGGAAATTCCGGAAAGGAGACCAATAGTGAACTCACGCCGAGTACATAGGCCTTGGACGTACTGACCCTGGGGGGTCGGGAACCAAGTAAATAAACCCCGCGTGTAAACTGTCTTTTGTTTTGTTCGTTCTACTGCTTTTCCGCTGCTACTAACTCTGTGTCCAGAACGAACGAAAGTTTTCTATGAAGTTACCGAAAAGATTTTAACGGTCGATATTCACCCCCCCCTCTATCGACGGCACCGGTCCTACACAAGCTTCAGTCGAGACTCAAGGAAGCAAGGTAGGAATCTCTTCTACCTTGTTTGAGGCTCGAGATGGGCTGAGGAGGCGCCGACGAGGAGTAGAAGAAGGCGCAAGAGGGAAGAAGAAGGAGTTTGAGGGGTTTTGTGGCTGAGAAGAAGGTTGTTCCTTGCCTTCTTCTTCTTCTTCATCTTCCTCTCAAGGAGTACCGCAGATCCGGAGGGCTTGGAGCTAGCTCCAGTGGACGGCAGCGCAAAGGGAGTGGAGGAGGTGCCGGCGGCGCAAGCCATAGGGTTTAGGGTTTTCGGCCGGATTGAAGAAGGGGTTTGGTTGGGACTTTTGGTGATCTAAGATTACAGTAGATCGTCACTCACACGACGTCCACGAAGGGAGGGACATAAGGTAGAAGACCGCGAGTAGATCAGAAAGGTATAACTTTCCATAAGCTCCTTTGTATTTCCTTATGTCGTACATGTGTTGTGTGGATATGTCTCGTCATTTTATGTGTAAGAATTTTATGTTTTGCTTGCAAAATATATTTAATAAATTCTTAACTGGACCCCGACCATAAACACAAAAGCCGGTGATCAACTCGTCGCCTTTTCCACGGTCGAACGATTGAGCAAAGTGCAAGGCCAATTTTGGTAATTGGCTGAGTTTCAACTTTGGATAGTTCGATACGGCACGAGACGGTCGATGGGAGACGGCTCTCTTTACGGATTAAATTTTAATCCGTAGGCATCTCGGATCAACTAGGTATTCGCTAAGGAAACCCGCCAAGCTATACCCAACACCAAGTACATTTCTCTCAGCACTCGAACTCTCACGACTTAGCCCTCGAGTACAATCCCTCAGCACTCGAAACCTCACGACCTGGTTGACTCTTCATCCAGCAACCTTGATCTGTTGCCTTCAAGCCCTCTTTGACTTTGGTTCCCATCCCTCAGATGCGCACACAAGCCCTCGGCTTGCCTTCATGCCATCCTTCACGCATGCCTCGAAGTCCGCTTCCCTCAACTCATCGTTCCTGCTCCAGCAGCCTTGACCTATTGCCTTCAAGCCCTCTTCGACATTGGCCCTCATCCCTCAGATGCATACACAAGCCCTCGGCTTGCCTCTATGCCATCCTTCACGTACGCCTTGAAGTTTGCTTCCCATGGCTCATCGTCCCTACTTTGTCCATGGTCCCTCGGATGCGCACACAAGCCCACAGCTTGCCTCCATGCCACCCTTCACCGTACCCGAAGACGTCCAACCAAGTCTATGTGTATCTTACAAACCTGTACACTCACATACACATATTAGATCAACATGAAGCCCTAACTTAATCATATTGACACACATATCAAAACCCATGATCCTCCCGATCATACTTGGGCCGATTGCCCCAACAAAACATGCTCATGATTAAAAGAATGCTTACTTTAAAAACATATGTAACTGGAAATGTCATACTTAACATGAATATGCTCATGAATATGCTTATAACAAATGCTTGCATTTGGAAACCTTGCTTGAAATGAAAAATACTTAACATGCTTGAAACAAATGCTTGCTTTTGAAAACTTGGAAATTTGCATACTCTTATACTTTAAAATAGATAAACATCCTGCTTTTGGGCCTGACATAGTACCAATGCGTGCATCCCTAATAGGTTTCGAGGTAGCTAGCCACCGAACCGTACTAGAGTGTCTATACTAGGCTCGCCTAGATCTCTTGTGGGCCTCAGCCCGGTACATGCCACTAAAAAAAGTAATATACTTAAAACTTGTAATGCTTGTAATAATGCTTACACTTTGCATATTCTTTGCACTTAAAAAGTAATGTTCCCAAAACTTATTTTGGAACACATCAAGACCTTGGTCTTGTACTTACATCAATGCACCTTGCGTTCCTTAGTCCCAGAACTCATTCTAGGACTTAGTAAGATCTTGGTTTTACTCTGTACTTTCATCGAGCACCTTGCGTGCCCTAATCCCAAAACTCATTTTGGGACAAATCAAGACCTTGGTCTTGCTATACTTAGATCACACACACAAAAGGATTAGAATCAAGTTCTACAATAACTAAAATCGTACGTGAACAACTTTTACTGTAGGTGAGTGATATACTTACCTTGTTGCTTACTACTCACTAATACCGAGTGCTAAGTCTAGTGTGGAACCGCTTCGTCCACGTCTTTTGCATGGTCACCGAGTCTTAGGCACAAGGAGAAAGGAGAAACCCTAGTTCTCTTTCTCAAGAGGAAGAAGAAGAAAGTGAGGAAACATTTAGTTTCCTCCTCTTTCTATTCCTTTATATACTAAGTGGAAGTTGTAGCAACTTCCATGAATAGGTGCTTAGGTGCTTACTTGCACATATCTTAAATTGTTTCCATATCCTAATGTGATATTTTACCACCACCTAATGGAAACTTAAACTAATACTAAACTAAGGGTCCTTCTGGAGATCGTTCTGGTGACCGATCTGCACATGAGAGGAACCTGCGAGGAACCTGCGACACTGGATCATTCTCCAGAACGATTTGCACAGTGATCCTTCATGCAGATCTTCTGGAGAGGAACCTGCGACACTGGATCGTTCTCCAGAACGATCTGCACAGTGATCCTAATCGGTCACCAGACCGATCAGGAGCAGTTCAGCAAGGGAACTCAACCTCACTGTTTGCTCCCTGATCGGTCACCAGACCGATCAGGAGCCAAGCAGTGGGTGAAACACATACTCCCTGATTGGTCACCAGACCGATCAGTCATCGCTGGATCGGTCACCAGACCGATCCACGAAAGAGCACCATACCAACTCCCTGATCGGTCACCAGACCGATCCAGGGGGCTCCAAACACCTTAGCCCTCCAAGCTAAGGATTTTTCACCTAACCCTCCAAGTTGGGAATTTGCACCTAACCCTCCAAGTTAGGACTTTTCACCTAGCCCTCTAAGCTCGGACTTTGCACCTAGCCCTCCAAGCTAGGACTTTTCACCCAACTCTTCTGGATTAGGACTTTTCCAAACCTAGCCCTCCAAGCTAGGACCTGACCCTCCAAGCCAGGACTTTTTCACCTAGTTCTCCAAGATGGGAATTTGCACCTAACCCTCCAAGTTAGGACTTTTCACCTAGCCCTCAAAGCTAGGACTTTTCACCCACCTCTTCCGAATTAGGACTTTTCACACACCTAGCCCTCCAAGCTAGGATTTCCAACACCTAACCTGTTAGTGATATGAGAGAAGTGTCCTAAGGCAATCGCCTTATGATGTAAACATTTATATTAATAAATGATAATTCACTATTTGAGTATACATATTTTGTGTATTTGATTGAGATCTTAAACTCATCTACTGAATGTCCGCAATACAACTCACAGCATAAGAGAATTTGTGATGGGATCACAACTTGTGATTATCTCTATATGTGCAAATGTGAAGTATTGAAAATATCCCTAGTCGATGCATTGATAAAAACAGACACTATCAATTCTGTTGAGACTAGCATGAGTTATTCTCTAATCAGCTGATTTTCACTGGCTGGTGACATTGGGATGTCCGGAGATAAACATGGATGCTAGTTAAGGGAACTAGTTCATTGGAGTGACTAGCTGTAAAACTTCATATGGTTATCTATAAAGATATGTCAATGAAGTTCTTACTGCAGCTTAAGTGCGATGTTCCTTTGACTTGCGGTGTTCAAGTCATCTTGGTCATGGAGACTTATACTTTAACATCTTAAGCAAGCATCTCCAAGGAGGTGTGGACCCAGGATGATCGGGTATAAGCCGAAGTGCTCGAAGATGTTTGAACAGCCTACAAAGGATTCACCACTCCTTGCGAGGAGATGTATACCCAGGTCTATCGTCGGATTGTTACTAAAAGCCTCTGGCCAGAGCATATCATGTTAAGAGTGCGAGTCTCTTAAATACATGAGAGTAATTAGAAATCCAAAGGATGAGAAAGACACTACTTGGGCTAGGTGTGACGTAGTCAGCCTAGTGGGGACTGACACCATTGACCGTGTCCTGAACCAAGTGGGTATAAGGTGGTGAAGGGAATGGGGCACGATTCATTAGAGCTGCTGAAGGGTTTCAGAATAATTTCTTCTGAGGTCAAACCGTTGATCTTTCGATTAATTGGGGATCATGATGTACTACTAGGTGCCACTCATGATCGTTCTATAATTAGTTAAATTATAGACGGCCAACATAAATCGAAAGCCTATTTAGTCACACGCACTACGAGTAATCCGAGGGATTTAAAACGAGTTGAAAATTGGATTTTCCGATCAAGAGAAATAAGTCGAATCTGAGTTAGTCAGAGGCGCAATGGAAGCTAAAATGGCTAAGTCTTTTGAATGCTTTTTGGGCGAATAAATGAGTTTAATTCGCGACGGTTCGGGTTGGTTTGGCCGGCCAAAGAGGGTGCCAAAACCCCCTTTGGTGGCCGGCCACAATAAGAGGAGAATAAACCAATTTAATTGGTTTAATTAATAAAATAAATCTAGCGCTATTTATTTTATAAATTATGGATGAATAAATTTGTATAAAGAAATTTATATAAATAAATTTATAGAAATTTATTCTTTTTATGGAAGTTAAAATAATCCATGAAATGGTTTATTTTAATTTTATAAAATCAATTAAGAATTAATTTTTCCATAATAAGAAAGTTTATAAATTTCTTATAAAATTTATTCCATAATTTAAAGAGAAGAGGAATTTGTTTTATTATAAATTAGTTATAATAAGACTCGGCTTAAACGGAATAATTAATAAGAGAATTTATAAGATAAATTTCTTATAACTAATTTCGTTAATTCCGTTAATTTGGTTTAGAGGGAGACTTAGCAAAGGAGTTGCTACTATATAAAGGAACCAAAGGCAAGCCCTTATTCCCAATCAACTAATCAAGTTGTGAAGAGCTCTCCCTCTCTCTCTTCTCTTCTCTTCTCCCCACCTAGGGCCGGCGCCCTCTTGGAGTTTTAGGGCCGGCACCCTCTTGAAGAACTAGGGCCGACGCAACCCTCTCCTCCCCTTGTGAGTTGCCGTGAGCTTCAACAAGAAGGATAAACCACACAAGAAGAAGAAGAAGCGGATAGCGACTCCTCTCTTCCCGGAATTTAGATTCCGTTTCTTCTTGGTGAGTTTCCTATTTTTCTCTTGTTCTTCTTTGTTGTGCCTATAGAGAATCTAGTAGTTCTCGTCGGCACAAAACTCGTGACTTTGCGAAGTCATCCCGAAGAGAACTCGGCGTGGATGCGAATAGAGGCGAAGCTTCCAAGGGACGCTACGGTTGGATCTCGTCCCTTACTTCGAGTTACGAGAGGTATAATGTAAATTAGTTTACTTTTCCGCAAAGTTTTATTTTATGATTATGTCAACACACTATAAGGTTGCATGCTAGATACGAAGTTAAAATAATTGAGGAAATTATTTTATGCAAACTCTTCTGCTGCACGTAAAAATTTAAAATTTTACGAACTCGTATCCTTGTCGACATGCACCCGGTCCCAACAGTGGTATCAGAGCCGGTTAGTGTTCGACATTATCATATAATTGTTTTGCGGAACACTTTGTCATGATCTCAATTTCGGAAAAAATTTTCAATTATGGAAACTTTCAAATTATAATAGATTTTAGATTTAGAAATTTCAAGGTTTGGAAATCTTCATGAAATTTCGCAAACGTTTGGAATTTTCTAGTTTCTAAAATTTTATGATAATTGTGAAAACTTCCCATCTTTGGAAACTTTCCAAATTTTGGAAAATTTTTTATTTTAGAAATTTTCCAATTTTGGAAATATGTAAGTTTTCTTTTTACCGGAAACTTACAATTATTCTGAAAACCTATTTTTTGAAATCTCGCAATTTTGGGCACTTTCTTTTAAGAAAGTCTAGACAAATTCATGGACAGTTAATTGACAATTAGATTTGAATTGGTTTTTAAATTGACAACAAAATTCTTCATTTTGGATTGAGCCTCGGGGAGCCGTCCAATTTAAAGTTAGTTGTTGTAATTTAATTTCCCAATTTTTAATTGAAATTGTCATGTTTGATTTGGATTGAGCCTCGGGGAGCCGTCCAATTGGATTTACAACACATTACTTTTCTTTGGGTATCTGAGCCTCGGAGAGCCACCCTTAGAAAATGATTTGTTGTAATTAATTAAATCCATGAATAAATTATGTTGAAGAGGTGATGCTCTTACATATTGTTGTCTCCAAAATTAATTAGGAAAATGGTTTCCTATAGAGTTTCTTAAATGAGATTTTCATGAAAATAATATGTGGTTGAATTAAGGGAATTGTCTCTTAATTTAATAAGTTTTGATTTAGAGAAATCAAAGTCTTGAACATATTATTTCCGAAATTAATTATGACAATTTAGGAAATTGTTTCCCAAAATAATTCCTTTAATATAGTATGAGATTAGAATTAGGAAATCCAGTTCCTAATTCAATTAATGAGACTTGATAACTTAAGTCACATACATACTTTATTAAAGAAATCGTTAGTCATGACATATGTCATGAATGTGCTTAGAAAAGATGAGACCCAAAACCCCTTACAAAATATTAAGGCCTACACCTTCCATTAATATGGTTAGAATCGGAGTTTTGTTTCTCGTTTGGGTTGATGGACACATCCATGCCCAGCTTGAACCTCAACATGTTCAAACCATGGAATTAGTTTATGAATAATATAGTTGGAGTCAGAGGTCAATCCTTAGTTTTGGTTGTTGGACACATCCAAGCCTGACTAAACGGTTGAATGAGCTCCAACCATGTTAAAACTATTTCTTGATTAATGGGTCAGCCTTAAGCTTGGAACATCGATTTGTTGTGCCACAGCCAAGGTCGATGTAAAGAGAGGTGCAATTGGGTGTTATGTATATGATGCATACTTGTTAATGAGTTAGCAACCCAATGATTTATGCAAACATTCAATTAGTTGATAGCATAATGTGATAGTTACATATATGTGATATGTAATCGGTATAATTACCTACCTTCATAGCTAAGAAAAACTTGATGGCCACAGTCATGGTTGTTCTTATCTATGGTTGGATATCAACCTATTTGGAGATATTCCTACGATCTCCCGAATTGATAAAAAGGGTTATTCAATTTGAAAAATAAATAGAATTTTATTTATGTATGTTGATACATTCTTTAATCATTCTTCTCACATAAACTCAATTTGTATTTCTAGGATAATCACTCGATCATGTCATCTCTAAACTTGCGTTCCATTTTGGACACCAATAAACTGACTGGGCCAAACTACATGGACTGGCTTCGAAACCTAAGGATAGTCCTTAAGGCAGAGAAGCTTGCTTATGTCCTTGAAGATCAACTTCCCACCCATCCTCCAGAGAATGCAACTCCAGACCAATTGTTGGCCTATCAGAAACATGTGACCGATTCTGAACTTACGAGTTGCATCATGCTAACCTCTATGGTACATGAGCTGCAAAAGCAGCATGAGCATATGGATGCTTATACCATCATCTTCCATCTTCATGAGTTGTTTGAAGAGCAGGCGAGATCCGAAAAGGTTCGAAGTCTCCAGACTCCTCTTCACCACTAAGATGCAGGAAGGCACTTCTGCCTCGCAGTTTGTGTTAAAGATGTTGGGGTACATTGAGCGACTGAGCGCACTCGGTTTTGCAATGGATCATGAACTAAGTATTGACTTAATTCTGAGTTGTTTGCCCAAGAGTTATTCACAATTTGTGATGAACTATCGGATGAACAAACTAGAGACCACCATTCCTAAGCTGCTCAACCTGCTAAAGACTGTAGAACCTTCTGTAAATACGGATCTAAAGACGGTACTGTTAGTTGGTTCCTCGAAGAAAGGTTCTAAGAGGAAGGTCAAAGAACAGAATAAGGGAAAGGAGAAAAAGGCCAAAAAGACTGAAAATACCCTAAAAGGCACTTGCCATCACTGTGGCAAGGAGGGTCACTTGCGAAGAAACTGCAAGATTTATCTTGAGTCCTTGAAAGAGAAGGCATCCGATGCCCCATCCTCTTCAAGTATCTTCGTTATTGAATGTCACTCTATTTCCTCAAACACTTGGGTACTTGATACTGGGTGTAGCTCACATATATGTAATGACATACTGGGGCTAAGGAATAGAAGAAGACTCGTCAAAGGAGAAGCGAATTTGCGAGTTGGAAACGGAGCAAAGATTGCTGCTGTTGCCATCGGAACATATTTTCTAAAGCTCCCCACTGGACGTGTCTTAGAATTGGATAATTGTTATTTCGTTCCTTCGTTAATAAAGAACATTGTATCTATTTCATGCTTAAATGAAAAGGGTTATCATTTAACTTTTAGTAATAATTGTTGTTACATAACTTTAAATGGTGTTCTTTATGGGAATGGAACTTTATGCAATGACATCTACACGTTAGATTTATCCAGTGACGTTTTCAATATCGAAGTTAGCAACAAACGTGCTCGAATAGATAATCGAATAGACTCCTACACTTGGCATTGCCGTCTTGGCCATGTAAGTAAGAAACGCATGACCGAATTACACCGATGTGGAATTCTGGAATCATTTGAACCCGGTTCATTTGATACATGCGAATCATGCTTAAAAGGCAAGATGACCAAATTACCCTTTTCCGGAAAAGGTAATCCAGTGGGAGAATTGCATGGTCTTATACATACTGATGTATGTGGACCAATGTCAACTCTAGCACAAGGAGGCTATAGCTACTTCATCACCTTTATCGATGATCACTCACGATTCGGGTACGTGTTCTTGATGAAACACAAATCTGAAGCTTTTGAGAAATTCAAAGAGTTCAGAAATGAAGTAGTGAAACAACTTGGCAAAAGTATTAAGATACTTCGATCCGATCGGGGTGGTGAATACTTAAGTCAAGAGTTTCAAGATTATCTTAGGGACAATGGGATATTGTCCCAATGGACTCCGCCGTATACACCACAGCATAATGATGTATCTGAGAGGCGCAACCGAACCTTGATGGACATGGTTAGGTCTATGATGAATCATGCAACTCTTCCAAAATCCTTTTGGGGTTATGCACTAAAGACAGCTGTTTACTTGGTAAACAGAGTCCCGACCAAGGTAGTCTCTACTACTCCATATGAGATTTGGAATAGTAAGAAACCTCACTTAACTCACCTTAAGATATGGGGTTGTCCTGCTTATGTGAAGCGGGTTGTATCAGACAAATTGGATGCTAAGTCTGATAAATGTCTATTTATTGGATATCCTAAGGAAACGAAGGGTTACCAATTCTATCATCCCTTGGAGCAAAAGGTGTTTGTTTCAAGGCATGCTGTATTTCTAGAAAAAGAATTTCTTTTACAAGAAAACAGTGGGAGTGGCATTGAACTTGATGAAGTTCAAGAAACTCCAATAGACATTACAGAGACACCGAGTCTAGGCCCACAACCGATAATTCATAATGATGAGCTATCAGTTGAACCTAAAACTACACCACCTCTTCGTAGGTCTGATAGGACACGCAACATTCCAGAGAGATACGGATTTCTCGTAAGTGAATCGAACGACGTGTTGCTCATTGGCGATGACGAACCTATCAATTATAAAGATGTTCTGAAAACTTCATAAAGGGACAAATGGCTTGAAGCCATGAAGTCGGAAATGGATTCCATGTACGAAAATCAAGTATGGGACTTGGTTAACCCACCTGAAGGGATTAAGCCCATAGGGTGCAAGTGGGTTTTCAAGAAGAAAACCGACATGGAAGGTAATTATGATTAAATCCATTCGGATGCTCCTAGCCATAGCAGCTTATTATGATTATGAGATATGACAAATGGATGTGAAAACAACTTTACTTAACGGAAACCTGCTTGAGGATGTATACATGATACAACCTGAAGGTTTCACATCGGTTGATAAAACCAAAGTATGCAAGCTTCGACAATCCATATATGGACTGAAGCAAGCATCCGGGAGCTAGAACATCCGTTTTGATGAGACGATCAAAGAGTTTGATTTCTCACAAAATCCTGACGAACCTTGTGTGTACAAGAAGGTTAGTGGGAGTGCAGTCGTATTCCTAGTATTATATGTCGATAACATATTATAGGAAACGATATATCAGTTTTACGGACAGTTGAAATTTGGTTGTCCAAAACTTTCTCCATGAAAGACCTGGGAGAAGCAACCTATATCCTTGGGATTAGAATCTATAGAGATAGATCAAAACGGTTGCTTGGTCTTTCGCAGTCTACATATATAGACCGAGTGCTAAAAGGGTTTAGCATGTCGGAATCCAAAAAAGGTTACCTTCCCATCAGGGATGGGATCAACCTTTCAAAGTCTATGTGTCCGTGCACAGAAGACGAGAGGATTTGCATGAATATGATTCCCTATGCATCCGCGATAGGATCTATCATGTATGCTATGTTATGTACTAGACCCGATGTATCGTATGCTTTGAGCGTCACAAGCAGATACCAGTCGGATCCAGGAATAGATCATTGGGCGGCTGTCAAGACAATCCTTAAGTACTTAAGAAGAACTAAGGATGTGTTCCTAATATATGGAGAAGGAGATATGGTAATACGTGGGTATACAGATGCCAGTTTCCAGACAGATAAGGATAACTCCAAATCTCAGTCTGGATTCGTATTTACTTTGAATGGAAGCGCAATAAGTTGGAAAAGTTCCAAACAAGACACCGTAGCGAATTCTACCACCGAAGCAGTTTGGATCAAGAAGTTTGTCTTGAAACTTGATGAGGTTCCAACCATTGATGAAGCAGTGCCGGTTTACTGTGACAACAATGGAGCTATTGCACAAGCAAGGAACCAAGGTCTCATCAGCGATCCAAACACTTGCTTCGACGCTATCATCTGATCAGAGAGATTATAAGTAGGAATGACATACAAATTGAGAGAGTTCCCACTGAAAGGAATATAGCGGATCCTTTAACTAAGGTCTTGCCTCAAAGCAAGTTTGAGGGTCATGTTAGAGCCTATGGTATTGGATACCGTAGCGATTGGCATTAGGCCAAGTGGGAGTTTGTTAGTGATATGAGAGAAGTGTCCTAAGGCAATCGCCTTATGATGTAAACATTTATATTAATAAATGATAATTCACTATTTGAGTATACATGTTTTGTGTATTTGATTGAGATCTTAAACTCATCTACTGAATGTCCGCAATACAACTCACAGCATAAGATAATTTGTGATGGGATCACAACTTGTGATTATCTCTATATGTGCAAATGTGAAGTATTGAAAATATCCCTAGTCGATGAATTGATAAAAACGGACACTATCAATTCTGTTGAGACTAGCATGGGTTATTCTCTAATCAGCTGATTTTCACTGGCTGGTGACATTGGGATGTCTGGAGATAAACATGGATGCTAGTTAAGGGAACTAGTTCATTGGAGTGACTAGCTGTAAAACTTCATATGGTTATCTATAAAAATATGTCAATGAAGTTCTTACTGCAGCTTAAGTGCGATGTTCCTTTGACTTGCGGTGTTCAAGTCATCTTGGTCATGGAGACTTATACTTTAACATCTTAAGCAAGCATCTCCAAGGAGGTGTGGACCCAGGATGATCGGGTATAAGCCGAAGTGCTCGAAGATGTTTGAACAGCCTACAAAGGATTCACCACTCCTTGCGAGGAGATGTATACCCAGGCCTATCGTCGGATTGTTACTCAAAGCCTCTGGCCAGAGCATATCATGTTAAGAGTGTGAGTCTCTTAAATACATGAGAGTAATTAGAAATCCAAAGGATGAGAAAGACACTACTTGGGCTAGGTGTGACGTAGTCAGCCTAGTGGGGACTGACACCATTGACCGTGTCCTGAACCAAGTGGGTATAAGGTGGTGAAGGGAATGGGGCACGATTCATTAGAGCTGCTGAAGGGTTTCAGAATAATTTCTTCTGAGGTCAAACCGTTGATCTTTCGATTAATTGGGGATCATGATGTACTACTAGGTGCCACTCATGATCGTTCTATAATTAGTTAAATTATAGACGACCAACATAAATCGAAAGCCTATTTAGTCACACGCACTACGAGTAATCCGAGGGATTTAAAACGAGTTGAAAATTAGATTTTCCGATCAAGAGAAATAAGTCGAATCTGAGTTAGTCAGAGGCGCAATGGAAGCTAAAATGGCTAAGTCTTTTGAAGGCTTTTTGGGCGAATTAAATGAGTTTAATTCGCGACGGTTCGGGTTGGTTTGGCCGGCCAAAGAGGGTGCCAAAACCCCCTTTGGTGGTCGGCCACAATAAGAGGAGAATAAACCAATTTAATTGGTTTAATTAATAAAATAAATCTAGCGCTATTTATTTTATAAATTATGGATGAATAAATTTGTATAAAGAAATTTATATAAATAAATTTGTAGAAATTTATTCTTTTTATGGAAGTTAAAATAATCCATGAAATGGTTTATTTTAATTTTATAAAATCAATTAAGAATTGATTTTTCCATAATAAGAAAGTTTATAAATTTCTTATAAAATTTATTCCATAATTTAAAGAGAAGAGGAATTTGTTTTATTATAAATTAGTTATAATAAGACTCGGCTTAAACGGAATAATTAATAAGAGAATTTATAAGATAAATTTCTTATACCTAATTCCGTTAATTCCGTTAATTCGGTTTAGAGGGAGACTTAGCAAAGGAGTTGCTACTATATAAAGGAACCAAAGGCAAGCCCTTATTCCCAATCAACTAATCAAGTTGTGAAGAGCTTCCCTCCCTCTCTCTTCTCTTCTCTTCTCCCCCCTAGGGCCGGTGCCCTCTTGGAGTTAGGGCCGGCACCTCTTGAACTAGGGCGGCGCAACCCTCTACCCGTGAGTTGCCGTGAGCTTCAAGAAGAAGGAGAAACCAAACAAGAAGAAGAAGAAGCGGATAGCGACTCCTCTCTTCCCGGAATTCGATTCCGTTTCTCTTGGTGAGTTTCCTATTTTTCTCTTGATTCTTCTTTGTTGTGCCTATAGAGAATCTAGTAGTTCTCGTCGGCACAAAACTCGTGACTTTGCGA